>JAULBR010082919.1:0-24096 GCA_032355825.1 Melanodrymia aurantiaca
TTGGGTCGAACTACCCGATGGGTCGAACAGTTTCATGAGCACCGACGGTGTTCGAGCGAACGAGATTCTACTGTATCATTATTGCTTTGCATGCAAATTAGAACCTGTGCCGTAGAAATTGTGTTGTATGGCTTTTTGTACAAATATTTGCGGTGTAAGCTACTAACAGTAGAACACACTAATAGACAAACAATAGTAATATAAAATGTCTCCCTTTTGTTGTAGCCCCTGGTTTTGGTGGTCTGGCAGGTGAGTTTGTGAAGTGTGTGGCAACCGAAGACTGGCATGCACTCATTTGTAAATGCTACTCTTCTGTAGTAATGCTGACCACAAACGAGCTGATCATTTCTCTAATGTTTATTGTAACATCTTGTTTCTTATTTTCAGTCTATGTCCTGTACTATTGTGTATTCTTTTCAGTCTTGGTGTTTGGTACTGTCGTTTTACTCTAAACCAGTTTCTTCTCTTTTTTCCAGCTCTGTAGTTAACCATCCGTTTACTTGAACTTGATCTCTTCTTTCTGCTCGTTGTTTACTATTCTATTCAATAGACTCGTCTAATCATTTATAACCTAACTGTCTTCTGTCTAGTGGTCATTTGGGGATTTGTGAGTGATCAGTTAGCATTATGGTAAAGTTGTCAAAACTAAGGTTCTCTATAAGAATATGAATAAGCTGCTAAGTTTCTGTACTTAGGATATCAACATGAGTAAAGAAAGTTTATTAATTTAAAGGTTATAAGACCAATTAAACTTCTCCCACTAAGCTTCTAATGTTAATAGACCAACCAAACTTTGCCCACGAGACTTCAAATTTTAGTAGATCAACCAACTTTGCCCACTAAGCTTCTAATGTTAATAGACTAACCAAACTTTGTCCACTAAAATTCTAGTGTTAATAGATCAACCAAATTTTGCCCACTAAGCTTCTAATGTTAATAGATCAACCAAGCTAAGCTTCTAATTGCCCACTAAGCTACTCATTTTAATAGAAAACAAAATTCTGACTAAGCTTCTTATATTAACCAAACTGCCAGCTAAACTAAGTTAATAGATCAACATTAGTCGAGTTGTTGGCAGAATTCTATTGCTGCACAATGGCTATTCACACCTTGTAAAGTTTAACTTTTCATCCCCAAGTGACCTTGTTTTAATGCATCAAATTCTCTTATGGATCCATGCTGGTCCCAGGATCCATACCTACTTCTTAAAAGTGATGCCCTAGAATACATGACATGTACACCTATCTACATGGTCATCAGCAAATATCTGGAACCACTGCTGACTACAAGCACATAATATAGTGCATAGATGTGTAGTATCTGCTTTGCAATCTGGGACAACCAGTGTTTGAACATTTTCTTTCTTATTTCACATATTTTCTCTTGTGATTACTATTTATGAAGTTGTAGATTTGTCTTTTCTTTTCTGTACATTGTTGTGACAGCATACAGCAAAGTGAAACAACTATGCATAAATAATTTGCAGAAATTGTTCCATGTTAATTAATGAATTTTGTCTAAAATATTTTGTTACTTTAAGTCAAAATTGCTTGATAAAAATGTATAGTATTCAGATACATTAGTACTGTATCAGTTACTATATAATTTAATAATCCTATTCACATAGTTAATTCAGATGAGTAAAAATTAACTTTAATCTTCACTTTGTTAATTCAGATACCTGTGTACACTTCAACATTACTGTTCACATTGTTAATTCAAATGCGTGTACTTTAGCATTATTGTTCCATTTGTTAATTCCAATGGGTCTGTGTACCTGAACATTACTGGGCACATTATTAATTCAGATGTGTCTATGGACCAGAACATCATTGTTCACATTATTAATTCAGATGTGTCCATGGACATGAACATTACTGTTCACATTGTTAATTCTGATGTGTCTATGGACCAGAACATCATTGTTCACATTAGTAATTCAGATGTGTCCATGGACATGAACATGACTGTTCACATTGTTAATTCTGATGTTCGTACATGAACACTACTCATTTACTGTTGATATTGTTAATGGTATGTATATATGAATGCTACATGTTATTAATGGCTATCACATCAACACTTGTATGTTCCAGCTATGCCAACGGCAATGCCCGGGTATGGTCCACTTCCAGGAACGTATGGTGCAGCACGCCTCGGAATGCCTGTACAAATGCCATCAGGAAGCAGCGTAATCCTTGTCTCAAATCTTGATGAACAGGTAGGAAGTCACTATAATACGCCAAACCTGAAATGAAATGAAACAACATTGTAACTAATGATATATGTTTGTTTTAACTCACATGTTCAGACGAATGAAAGTAAAAGAGAAATGGGATATTTTCGTGTTAATATGTGCGACCTGTGATGTGCGTGCCTTCATGTGATATACAATCAGATTTTATTGACTCATTTTATAGAATACATCTACTTGGCTTGAATGAGCTGAATCTTCTTTTTTTTTGTGATATTTATTTCACTGAAATTTCCGACTGTATCTACTTTATCACATTTAGATTCAATGTTTCCTAGTTCTTCATTGTCAATTTATTTTATTTTATATAATTCCAAACAAAAGCAAATTGCGGGCAATTTTATTTTAGCATAAAACTAAGTGTTATTCTTTTCACTTGGTGTAACCCATAGCTTAGTTAACTTTATTCCCCTCCGCCTCCCCAACCCCCATCATGCCCCCACCCCCACTCCCTTAATAGACAACAGCTGGCAGTTTCAGTCAAAACAACACCATGATAATTGCAGAACTTGGTGAACCGGTTTCAACTGTGTAACATCTGTGCAAGCTTTGTCTGACCTGTAAACTAGTGGATCCGATACTGATTATCATCTACAATAGATAGATTGACAAAATTGGTCATCATTAATATTGATTTGTTTACCCAACTTGTCATTTAACCTTCTGCATTTACTGTTCCTTCAATACAACTACGATCACCCAAGGGTTGTCGAATGTGACTGAATATACGTGATGTAAACTACAGATAGATGGGTGAATTTTTTTTATGCAGACACTGACAGACATGGTTACAGACAACTTGATTGTACTTTATGATACTTTATCTCATTAACAATAATAGAGTTGGTTGACTGACAATGTATTGGCCAATATAACTACTTTACAATTATCTCATATAAACCGTAATTCAGACGACTAAACGTCACAATAGATAATCTCACAAACAGTCAGTTGATTCACTGACATGGTCTGTATCATATGAACTGTTATTCAGGTTAGGCATTCACAGGATATCAGACAACACAACTTTACAATACAGTAAAGTCTGTTGATTGAGCCTAACATGACTATATATACGTTATGATTACCTCATATTGTGAAACATCATTCAATTGTTGCCGAGACAGGGTTTTAGCCAACATGACTACTATTTTTAATAAATCTCATGAACCATCATTCAGTAGGTTCATAGTCAATACCACTAGTTTATCATTTGCTATCATACACAAATAATGACAAGTCTTCTCACTTGGTACCAAAACAAACCACCGTTAAAAAGATCATGTTCGAAAATGAATAAACAATATAATTATAAACTTCATTTTTAAGTAGTAAGTAATTACTAAGTAGAGTTTTGTTTTAATTTGTAAACAATGAATCTCTAAACTACTTGACATATTATGACATCATGACTACATTGTTTTCATATTCAAGATGTGTTTCGTACTTGTTCGATACTAGCCGTAAAATAAAGTAAATAATAGCTGCTATGCAATATTTGGAACTTTTTGTGTGTTATTTGTGAAAATCACAATTCTTCTTCAAGCGTTACCATGTGGGATAGACGTATCTCACATGGGCTATTTTTTGTTACATGTGCAGGTATCAGAGAAATATGTTTATTACACCACGCTTACTGGGACACCCGTGGGAGATAAATGTGAGGAATGACTTTTGAGAGGTCATGACATGTGAAAAGAACGCCTTTGACGTCACGAATTATCGCAGCTTCTACATAGTATGACGTCATGTTTTACCTGTAGGAATGTTCACTGACGGTGTTTCTGTCAGCTTATTTCTGTTATATAACTTTTTTTTCATTGTTTGAGTGCGTTGTAATAAATAAAATACTATGTTCGTTCCCGTAAGATACTGTTTATTACAACTCATTTGTTATTGATCGTACATTCACTCGCTTGAAATCATTTGTGATGCACGATTGAAAACACACTCATTGTAGATAAACAGTCTCTCACATGAACTCGTGTAGTATTCTATATATCACACATGATTACATGTATGCTTAACAAGATGGAGTGATGAAATTTTCTCTGTAAATAACGTTCCAAAAATTCTAAATTTTGTACAAGTAAAATTTTATTGTTCAGCAATTTATTTTACTGCTTGTACAAACAGGTTTACTAAAAGTATTTTATATACAAAGCTAAGTTGCGAAATCACAATATTGATGATAACATATTGTGTAGGCGAAACCGATACATGGTGTTTTCAAATTAAATCAAAACACAATGTAATACATGTAATTTCGTATTGCTTGAAATTAAAGTTTATACTTTTAGTATAAACCATTTTTTGACATGATGTTTTTAGTGGTGATATTTATTTTGCTACAAATTGAAATTTATTGAATTGTTATTAGTTTGTTCCCCACACCAATACATATGAAGGATTCTTACAATCTCATTTCACCTCATAACTGAACAATGTGCTGGAACACTACTAAATAGCCATTTTTTCTCTTTTCTTTATTTTGTTGATGGTACAAGTAGAAATTTTGGCAAATCTATTTTCTTTTTTTTTCTTCTTTTGTTTAGGATAGATATACATGTACATTACGTTATTTGATTTTAATGAATTACATGCTTATTTAAAGTAATTTATGAACAATAAATGCAATGTTTGTAGTTGAAACCCTATCTGAAAGTAAATATAGCAGCATGCTTTTGCTTACTTAGTAGTCTCTGCATACTATGTTTATTGGTGTAGGTATTCTTCCCTAGGTGGAGCCAGTCGAAGGTGCATGCCTGTCGCATGAACTGCAAACTGTAACCTGCATATCATTCTCCACTTGTCTTCCTGTGTACATATGTTAACGGGTTACCATGTAAAGCTAACTAATTCTGTGAGCGCACTCGTCAGAGTATTGTGTCCTCTCAGGCTCTGCTGAACCGTAGTATTTCATACTTGATAGTCTGTGTTTTGTAGGCCGCCATGGTAACAATGTGTGCAAGACAGCAGTCGTCGTGTTTAAAAATATGTATTTTATTTTGTATATATATAAATTACTGTTAATCCGAGTTTCATTTACACCTGTAAATAAAAAGGAACCTATTCAAAAAGGGTATTAAAATTGTCTTCATTTTAAGGTTATTAGACAAATGACTGTCCAATCTGAACGTTTCTGGTTTGTTTTCAAATTTTGTCGTTATTTTGCTGTCATAATTCTCATGTTTGATAGCCATTTTTAATTCTGTGAAAGCGTTTGCATTTGGGGGGAGGGGTGGGGGGAAAAACCGATAATAGCTCTTTGAATGACTGAATTATAATTGAAGTCTTTGTAAGTCTTTGAATTCTGTTCAAACATTATCAATCTTATTCACATATTCTATTTAAAAGTAAGCTACTCATGCATGAAAATCGTAATTAAATTTCAGTGAAAGTCTTTGAATTTGTTAGGACTTTAAGACTTTGAACCGTGATTTTAATACTCTATGAAAAATTGAGAACGAAAACAAATTGCGCATAGTGAACATGGTAATTAAATAATGTTTATACTATACACCTCTTATCAAACTCTATTAAATTATCTTTATGTGTCGTCAGTTACTTTACAGGTACACAAGGAGCAACATTTAAAACAGTTTCATGCAAATATTGTGTTTACGACTGCATTGATGGCCTTGACCCACTCAAACAATATATAAATAGTCAATTGTTTGAGTGCTCATTTTAGATGGAAGGAAAATATTTTAAGTCGCTGTCAAAACTATTATTTTTGAATTTACCAAAATTTCATCACTGAAACATTGTTGTAATATATTTACTACATGAGAATAATAAACAAAAGATTATCAATATGTGTCGAAAGTTCACATATTGGTTACCATGACAGCACTACATACTGTCTTATTTTACACCAGTATTGGAGATGTTCACCACTTCTAATATGAATTTTCCCATTTTTTTCCCTTTGTTCCTGCTCCGTCTCTGATGTTTCAAACAATCACGTTGCGGTGTCCGTCTCCATGTGGACTCTTTATGTTGCTACTCGGACTGATTCTTGCTCTGCTCCTAACTGTTCCTCTACTTTAGAGTGTCGCGCCAGATGCTCTTTTTACCCTTTTTGGTACGTTTGTAAGCACTCTTTGTTTCTTTTTCTATGTAGAATATAGCACCAGGAAACTGCTTTAAAAATAAAAACTACAAAATGTTTATTATTAAGATATAGATAGTCAATATGTGTGTTATTGTTCTAAGTAAGTATTGTAAAATTATGAATGTTCTTCAGAAGCAGTTTTCATAATTTGACAACAGATTACTAATAAAATTAACAAAATATATTGTGTACCTTTCTTTTGTTCTGTTCAATTTCAAACAGTAACTCTTTAATTTTGTGTTGAGTTTTAATTATTGAATCCCACATTCCAGTTTAGAAAACACATTCATTCTGTATGTCATTGCTGTCAATTTTTAAAATTCATAGTTTGAAAGTTTTTGTGATCTGTTATATTTGAATACATTTTTGCGGAATATTTTGTGATAAAATCTCTAATATATGGCATTCCAGCGCAAATATACTTACCAGGGCTCTCCCAAGTCAGTAATACATTATTTTGAAAACATTTATTAAAATTTTTCTTGCAAAATGGTTAAGAATTGTGAGCCTTTTTCAGTTACTGGCCATTTTGTGCACTACAGATGCAGTGTTTATTAGAGTATTGTCTAGGAGAGCCCTGCTATAACAATGATACATGATGTGGTGTATGTGTCTCTAAACTGTTTATTACTGTCGTCCGTCCGTCCGTCCATACAGCAGTCACTTTATGCTTCAGCTTCATGCTTGGGCTTCCAGGAGGCTTCTTCCTTGGTTGACCCATACCATTCTTTCCACTGCTGTCCAGTGGCCTCTGTAACTCTTCTCTTCTTTCCATCTCGCAGGCGTGTACGGGGATGTACATCGGGTGAAGATCTTGTTTAACAAGAAAGACAATGCACTCATTCAGATGGCGGAACCCAACCAAGCTCAACTCGGTAAGGACATTCACTACCAAAGACTTGTGAACATGCAACATTGTTATAGACTTTGTAAAAATAGCATACACTTTGTTTTACTGCTGTGTTGAGATATTAATTTTGATGTCTGATACTTGTAGCTACTTTTATATTTACAAAAATATGACAAAGTGTGTCCAAACCTGTGTTTACATTTTAACTAAATCATCAATTTGTTAAAGACGAAGTGACTTGTATTATAGTATAATACAAACCAAAATATGATATCTTTGAGTTGAATAATAGGTGTTGAAAGCAAATAGCCTGTCTTTTAATATTATATAACTTTTCTTACATTAAACGATTGACATGTTTACTGTAGGTGTCATCCAAATTGGTGAACGTTTTATAAACTATTTGTAGTACATGTACTTTAAAAATTTGTTGAAAGTTGATAAGTTTCTCATTTTGTCAATGCTGTAAGAATCTTGCATATAAGTGGCAGAAAGACAGTAGTAAAAACTTCCCCAGTTATGATTGCTGAATAAAGTGCAACCACTAATAGTTTTCAATTAACCGTTTTGATTTCTTTTTTTCAGCCATAACTTTCCTTGATAAAGTGAAGGTCTGGGGCAAGCCAATAAGGGTAGCTCAGTCGAAGCACTCCGTGGTTCAGATGCCGAAAGATGGACAGCCTGTAAGATCTAAATGCATTGATGTTCTTTCATTCATCACTAGTTGTCACAGTACTGAAAGTAGTACAAGTATAGATTGTTTATTGATAATACTAATTATTACAAGTATTTTGCAACAAGTACCGGACATAATATTCAAAGAAAATATTTGAAACAGTCAAACCTGTCTTAAGCAGCCACCTAAGGGAGTAGTAAAAAGTGGCCTCTAAGCCAGATGGCTGCTTAATACAGGTCATTATGCACTAAAATTTATCATTTAGTGGAATATTACGTGACCGTTTAATACAGGTGGCCGCTCAAGCAGGTTTGACTGTATGGTTAGTTATTGTGTGGATATGAAGTATATTATTTGTTACATTGTCAATGATAATGAAAATGATGAACACATTTTCTAATTAACTTATACAATTTGTAGATGTTTTGGTTTTGGAATTGCATAAGTGTGCTCTCATCGAGTCCTCTGCTTAGTTGTTCATTGTTAGATCTTTCATTCCAGGATGCTGGCTTAACAAAAGATTACACCAATTCGCCTCTTCATCGTTTCAAAAGACCGGGATCTAAAAACTGTCAGAATATTTTTCCCCCGTCAGGGGTTCTTCATTTATCTAACATTCCGTAAGTAATTAATCTATTTTGTTGCCCCGAAATTTTGTTTTGATTTGTATATTTTCGGGTTGTATTATTTATATGATGGTGTCTGTTTATCTGTCCACACCATATCGTCTATAACGTTCAAGATGTGATCTTTAATCTTAGTGTTGTATTACACCATTGGATGCTTGTCTGCAGTATACTATAATTAGGTACTTATTAGGTCATGGTGAGCTACTTTTCGCAAAGCACTTAACAATACATGAAAACCTTGTTCCGTCTATATCTTTCACATAATCTTCGAACTTGGTATGATAATACATCCTTGGATGGTTGTGTGTAGTGTACCGTAGGTAGGTCATTAACTAAAATAGAATTTTTTTTAATGATTTTGTATCAAATTATTGCATATACAATAATTATACTCAACTACGCAACTATAATCAGGTTACGTATTTCAAGAACAAATTGTTATATAGGAACCTTAATATTTGTACAATAAAGGATTAATGGTGTAAAGCAAATGCACTCATGTTTTTCATATTCTTTATTTTGCAGACCCAAT
Source organism: Melanodrymia aurantiaca (assembly GCA_032355825.1). NCBI lineage: Eukaryota > Metazoa > Mollusca > Gastropoda > Neomphalida > Peltospiridae > Melanodrymia > Melanodrymia aurantiaca. The sequence continues at coordinate 9,059 of JAULBR010082919.1, forward strand.
GTCGAAGAAAGTGAAATCAATGATTTATTTTCAGAACATGGAACCGTGAAAGCCTTTAAATTTTTCCCGTAAGTGAACATATTAGTGTTTTACTAATAAGGCATTCGTTCTAAAATATAGTGGCCCAGTGCTCTTGGCCAGTGTTATTCAGACTTGTCAGTAATTGATCATGTCTTCAGAGCCTGAAAAGAATTGGACTTATTTATCCAATATTGAATGATCACTATATAACTGTATATCATAACAATGCGTTTAAATACATTGGTATTGTTTGCAAAAAACATTTACATGCTCCAATTTCCAAAATAATTCCTTTCCATTTTGGAGCTTTCCCATCTACCGTATAACCGGAAATTTTCGTGGTCTCAAATTTTCGTACTTTGGGCCATGAAAACATTTCGAAGTTTCTTATTTTCGAGGTGTGGCTAATTTGGTTAGACCGGTATCTTATTTTCGAGGTTTAACCAGACGTTTACAAGGATGTTATTTTATTAAAAAGAACATGTCTACAGTGGCACAGTTAATGACTGAATCCGTGATACAAATTAAAGACTACTATTCTATTCATAAAATCAATACTATAATACATGTATAATGTTGGAAAATTGACATTATACCAGTATAGAAGGCAAATGTATATATTTTTAAACAAATATGCAAATACTTGTTATTGACGATTAAAAGTTTCCAGTTGCGTAATATCACTGAATAGCCAGATCCTTGTATACTGTCATGGAGACCGATTATCTGCTGTCGTATGGCTATCGAGAATAAAGGAGGCAGCGAAGTAAATCATTGACCAATCAATGCTTGGTTCCACAATGTAGTATATATATTATATATTATAATAATGTGCTGTGTAAACTCGATGAATCAAGTAATTAGCAGACAAGTGGCGGCCTTGAGCGAAATAAAAATATGTCTGATCTGACATGATTAGAACTCGCTGGTATGGTGTGCATGTCTGTTAAATAAAAAAGCACACGCAATGAGTTATTATCAAATAGGTCGTGTAATTACTTACTTATAGAAGAGAACCGGCTGTTTCAGGGGACATGTCTAGAATTGCAAAGTTTAATTAATGTTTAGGCCGTCAATTTAGTGTGTAAGTATCGAGGACAGACTGGTTGTCATCACCACATATGTCTTGCAGCAAGAAAATTCATTTTCTATTTAATATGGGCCTACAGTACTACAGTGGCCAGTGGTATGGTATTTAGTTCACTGCCACCTAACACAATAGAGCACGTAATGTGATATATGTAACGCCGTGTCCACGTAGCTCATGTGTCTTACCAATCTCACGTTGTGCTTTGTGTAAACGTTCATTTATCATACAAGATATCCAGTGAGCTTTTTCAAAACGATTCAGTCTAATTGAAGATAATACTGTGGACTAGAACTATGACGTGATCAATAGTACTGCGCCAAGCAGTTACTGCTTACTGTCATCCAATGTGTGCTATTTGAACTATATGAGTAATGATACTTTAGGTATGTATCTTTCCAATTAATAAACCTTATTTTACGTGCTAGTACCCCTTTAGCTGTCATCAGGACTCTAATTATGTCCTTGGTCTAGTTTGATTATTTCGTGTTTTTAGCAGCACAAATTCTCATTTTCTCTCAATATTGTAGCTGTTGTTAATAACTGACCCAGTTTACGAAATATTTCTGAGTTTACGACGTATGTTCCCATCGAGCGCATCAAATCCCTTTGTAATAAATTGTCATGGTAATAGAGTTTTTAATTATGAAAGTTTCAATTTGTTTGCTTAGATTATCAATACTAGTATCTGTACAATCAAAGGATTTCTGGTCTAATGTTTGTTGCATGCACTTTTACCTACATTAAATTGTATTGTAACAAAGTATTGCCAAAACAAGACCAATCACAATAGTAATCCTAGTACAAACGTACAGAATATCTCAACGATTTGTAGAATATAATTGTATAGTAAACTGGTTCTAATTATGTGTCTACAAAACACTTCCGTTTCGAAATTCAGTAATGCAATATGATAACGTTGTTAATGATATTGGGGTGGATTTTTTGTTATACGCAAGTAATGAAAATCCTCATGACGTTAAGCATACAATTGTTTGTCACGAAGTCATGAAGCTGAAGGCACGCGACGTTTTGCGAGCGAGCAAACAAGAGGGGAGAATTAATTCCTAGAGCATCCCATGTACATTGTTTGGGCAACCATCTGTGAATATTGAACGCGTCGGGAAATGAACAATTGAAATTGCATTACCACTGCATCCACAAACTCATTACCATCCGAGATTTTGTCAACGAAAGAATAAAATTCATCCCACGAACTAAAACCCTTGCGGAACTGTAAAACGTTTGTCTTGGGGATTAATTTGCCCAATTCATGAATTTTTCCCTTTCCTTGTGTTTCACCGTATATTTAAATAGCAAAGAGTCCGACTTTCTGGATGCCACTCTGGAAGCGGGTGATTGGTTTTTAATTAGCATTGAGTTGACCGGAAACGCTTCGTGCTCTTTTGTGTATTGGAATCGATGAAAAAACACCGTTTTCGTCGTTAAGCCGCCAACTCATTAATTCAGATGAGAAATTAATGTGCGAAATCTGGGCGTGATTGGCAGACCTATTTTACCTTCCCAGTAAGTAATAAATAACCAGTTTATCACATACACCATATCCTAGGACAGGTCTAATTAAGATCTGTCTGTTTCCAGATTTCGACATTGCACTTTTAAGCTCTCTAAGTCGATACAGTTTATTCTTTCATAAGTTCAATCCCGTTCCTGTACAGCTCGCAGGCTCGCTCTGGTCAGGTTAAATTGAATATCCGGCCGACAGTAGAATTACTTTTTTTTCAATGCCATAGCACATAACTCAGTGTTGTGCAGCGTGCAGGCCATATTGTCTCCCTTGGCGGCGCTGATCTTCGACGGGATGAAGAATGATGGTGAAATATTCACTGGTGCTGGCTGCAGTCACTAAATCTATCAATGTTGTATCTTAATATTGAATTATAATTAGTATGCAAACATGGACACGCTAAATTAGTTCCTTGCGATATTTTAAAACGACATTAGTAATAAATCATTACGTTTTGTAATTTGTTTGGTTTTCTGTAGGCTTATTTCCAAAGGAAACCAAAATAAAAATAATAAAAATAATAAATATATGTATAACTAAAATAGTATAAGTTTGTCTCTGACATGGTACTATTATATTGGTTAAATTTCTAGTATTTGGAAATGACGGAGTGTTAGTTCTACTTGACTATCGTAACCAAGACCGCCAGTTTCGGATCCACGTTCGTAGTTTCCTCCCTCTGTATTACCAGACGAACTACATCGTCTCTATAGCCAAGGTATACCATTCCGTGTTAATACTCCGCCCAAAGAGTCTATCCGTCCCGCCGGTCGGGCGACTGGTACGTGGTTCTCAAGGCGGGCATGCATCAACCTGAAGTGAATTTGTTATGTGCAATACAACTGTCTGACCTGATCTGATTACGTTATTACCAGCATCCTGCACGTGTAGGCTGTAGACAGTTTACATTACATTGTGCCAGATACAAATGGATCCATAGTTGTAAATTTCATGAAAACAGCTAACAAATCGGTTCTCTCTTCATTACTGGACTGAACAACGACATATAACGGAATAATAAGTTTATAAATTAATGTAAATTTATTTTGATAACGGCTTTAACATGTATACATGTACTATTAAATTACTTTTGGATAACGTTATTCTCACTACGCTGGCAAAACAAAGAGCGTTAGAAAGCGTGCTTTTCTTTATTAAGTAGAACAGCAATAATTTGCGACACGTATGTTTAATTACACGCCGTGAGAAAACACTTTCGTCATATATTGTTTTATTATGTAGGCCTACAACAATGTACGACATACACAATATCTCATAAAATACTTCCTATTCAGACATTGGTAGACCTAACAAAAGCTGTTAGGTGTCATCTATTTTACCAACTTACATAAACAAACAAGAATGAGGTATTATATAATACACGCTATTTTCCTTATATATACTGAGCTACACGCCATACTAGTAGATCTAGACCATAAATGTACATAAAAGTAGATGTTTAATAAACTGACCTTTGTCGGACTACTATAATTATTTTATATTTTTAATGAATGTTTCATTACGGTTCCACCGTCCATGAACTAGTGAACAATTTCAGAAAGGTCTACGATAGACATTTAGAGTATATTTCACGATATGATGCATCATTGACACAGAATACTGATACAATACTTTACTTTGACCTGTCATACGCATTTTTATATTTTCGAAATGTGCCACCGATTGGGCAGGATGCGAGGACGTTTTTCGAACACCTAGTATCATCACTGCTTTGACAATGATTCGTGGATGAATGCCATATCTACTTTGTCGCAATTTCCCTTCGACGCTGCCGTGTGAAGAGATACCCATTTGGCCATTTCAATATTTTGGCGTTTAGATATATATTTTGGTTTATCAATTTTATGTGCGGTCCGACACTGAAGTTTTTATGGCTCGGCAATATTATTATGTCTTACTCCAAAGTCACTGAAATTATTTATAATGTCTTGTTGCAGACAAACATTTATCTCAAACCAATTAAACCAACTAATATCAATCTATTTACTGCATATACGTTATATATTGACTATGTTCGATTTTACGATATGCCTTGGTTCCTGTATGTCTGGTTGAAATTTGATTACAATTTCCATCTCGAGCTATTTTCTTTTTAAAACACTATTAACTGTCCCTGCCAGCAATCATAGTGAATAAACAGAACCATTATGATGCTGGGGCGTAATCCGGTAGCGGTAGTTCCAAATGTGGCCCATGTGGTTTCACATTCACCACCAATCAAATCCATTCCTTTCAAATATCCATTGCCTTTTAAACTGAGAATCGGATTTTTTCACTGATGCAGTCATTCATACAAGTTGAAGAAATGTTAACTGGATCTCATAAATCAATCATTTCAATACGACTAATGACAGAGCTAAGCCCGAATTTAAGATTTGCGATTAACGACCTGACTGTTTGCTTGTGTTAACAGCAAGGGATATTTTAAGTGCATTTCCCCACAAACAGGGTAGCACACACACCACGGCCTTTGATGGATCAGTCGTGGATCACTGGTTAGAACGCGGCAAAACCCAACGTGTCCCCTGAGGAGGATCGATCCTTCGACCCATCGAGCCGCAGGGGAACGCTTTACCGCTGGACTACGCCCCGTTCCTCCATATTTTATAGTATGCCGTCGTATTTACAATATTTAAAAAAGTTATTTGCCTCTGGTTTCATTAACACGAGTAATAATTATAGATTCACGCTCACAAGACAAATACTGAATTTCAATATCAATTTGCTAAAGTTGATTGTAGGGGACAACATTGGATTATCTATAGTGAAGAATTCTAATAATCCACCGGGAAGGAATAAGAAACATTATTAGGATAATGACAAACAGTTGAGGAGGAGAAACGGGATATAGTATTATGCTTACTTATTTACAGGCTTACGTTACAAACTTGATAAATGTATGTGATAAACTAATTTGTACATTTGTCTTTTCCGCGCGGGATATTATTGTATTAGTGATCTGGCAATTGTTGTCTAATCGTATTGACCTATCGTCACCTATCGTCAATACCAGGGACGGCCCCATTAAATAAGTTAGGCGGGTCACGCAGTTTAACACACAACTGATGCATGGACCAACTGTCAAAAAGGACTCTACGAAGGTTACCGGGAAAATAGTCACGCTTTGGTTGTCACGTTTGAAATTAATGTTCCCAATAGCTGTTTTATAAACTGTTCAAACAGCATAATGGTAGACTAGGTCTCAGCGATTTCTTTGATCATTTAAAAAATCTCGCACCGTTAGAAGGAGAAAATATAGCCAATAACGACGACGGCGTGTTTGAAGAATTGGACGTTGATTTTTCTATATCTGAAATTGTGGAAAGAATCAAATGTCTCAAAAAATTGCAAATCTGCAGGAATCGACGATGTTCTAAATGAGTATTATGATAAAATGACATGTGTGCCTGTTCGTCCCAGTTTTGTAGGTGGTGTTTAATAAGACTGGTTATTTCCCCAAAGAGTTATTGTTCCTATCTATAAAAAGGCGACGAAAATGGCATAAATAATTACAGAGGCATCAGAGTTTTAAGTCGCATATAAAAACTAGTTACGTCTCTTTTGAACAACCGCCTGGTAGCCAGGATGCCGATTTAATGAGCGTTGCGTAATGCAATGATAGCGTAACGTTGTCCTAACGATTGCGCTGCCACATGTGTGTATCGATACAAGTTAAATATGCACAACGAGGTTTTGCGGCCACGATACTTAAATTGACCGCTGTGACCGCTTCATTGTCCTCAAATAATTGCCCTTTACGCAATCGTAGTGTAATGTTATAGCTAACGCTGTCGCAAGTGACATTATAACCTCACCATTAAATCGGCCCCTGGAGTGTTAAATACAATAGTGAGTGTCGCTCAGTTTGGATTCAAGGCAGGTTCTGGCACCCGACATGCGATATTTGCATTGGAAACATTAATTACTAAAACAGTACAGAGTGGGAAATACTGTATACCGTGTTTTTATGCACTTTCCCACAGACAGGATTGCACACACCACCGTCTTTGATGGGCCAGTCGTGGATCACTGGTTGGAACTGAAAATAACCCAACGGGTCCACTGAGGAAGATCGATCCGTCGACCTATCGAACTTCAGGCTTCGTGAAAAACACGTAGATAAACGAAAAACACGTTGGTAAACGAAAAACACGTAGATAAACGAAAAACACGTAGGTAAACGAAAAACACGCAAATAAACGAAAAACACATAGATAAACGAAAAACACGTAGATAAACGAAAAACACGTAGATAAACGAAAAACACGTAGATAAACGAAAAACACGTATAGATAAACGTGTCCCTATCAGACAATAACTAACATACCCTTTTCCTTCTGACAACTCATAGTCCTTCAATTCATAATAAGTAGTTATTTGTGTTTGTTTTCCCGGTACTAATTGATGTTAATAAGGTTAGCATAATACTATTTGCTAATGTCATGGCTTACGTATCTCATTTCAAGCCAACAAAGGGATAAATAACCTTTGATTGCTACAGTCCTTCATTAACAGCAAGGGAATAGATTTGATTGCTTAATCGTGTTATAGCAAGACAAAAACAGATCCATAGATGTATATTGGATGTTGTAAAAGTATGCTGTTTCATGTTCAGATTCTTAATGGATATTCTCCAGAAGAAAAGAAACGTGATTCCCAGTAATTTGAAGAGCAAACACGCTAACTGGGTTATATAGATGTGTATTAGAAGATAGACTGTTCATGAACCGCACTAGAAATGCTGACACAGATAAATATCTGCCACGCTGATCTATATAACTAACGCCGTCCACTTTTACCGCAATATATAACTAACCCGGATTCGACTACAAGCCTTGTGCAGATACACTATAATTTAATTAAATGGCCCACTATTTGATAATGTGATACATTGGAATACCATTTCCTTGGTTTGTATTCTAAACAAACCAACATTTAAAACATTAATTTGTGTTTCGCTTGCTTCATTTTGTAACATTATTATAAACATATTATTATATTTTAGATAGTAAAATTATTTAACAAAATCTCACGGAAGTGGATGACGTCTGCGCAGTTTTACATCCAATCAAATCGCAGCTGCCTCATTAAATATGCAAGGATTTTGCTGACAACGTGAGCGGAGTACTTATGTAAGAAATCTCATGTAAACATAGAGGGGAAATCGGATGATTCCTTATAAGGATATCGTTCTGAAATCGTCATCACATCAAATCGCAGCTGCCAAATTAAATATGTTTGAATTTTGCTGAACATGTAAGTTGAGCGAAGGACTTGTGTAAGATGTCCCCTGTTAAAATTTAAAGAAAGATCATATGACTCCTAAAGATATTGTACGGACGCTGACATAAGTAAACGCTATATGTTGTACTTGTAGTCCGTGGGATGGTGTGGCTCACATTGCACTCCTAAGCGTTTTATGACAGATGCAGCTAATAACCTACGTGTAAACAAGAACACTCAAATGACAACCCCGGTGTACAAAAGTGATAGAATTCTGATCAAACAACCTAGGTGCAGACATCAAGGCTTAAACGAAACAACCCTGGATAAAACAAAATATGTACAACCCCGGGGAAATAATATTCGCAAGGAGGAATATCTTATTGATACAATTTGATAAAGTAAATTGTGCAAACTATAGTATACACAACTTTAAATTAAAAGAAACACACATCTAAATCTAAATGATGAAACGATAGTCTGCAAGAATAACACCTAACTGGTACAGCCGACATTAAACCACATACATGTAGGTAATCACTTTTCTCCTGTCTTCCTACTTATTTTATTATCATGTTTACATCACTGTGACATGCACTATATAATGGGATAGAAATACAACGTAATCATTGATGACATTTTCACACGAAACTAATTTGTTTTCAACATTCATTCGTAACTATGGCTTCTTAAATAATGGAATGCACTTTTTTATCACTTGCATTATTTGAATTAGTATTAAGATACCAAGTAAAGTCTAACATGCTTGTGATGCAGGACTTTCTTAAAACACAATGCAGCTACCCCATGCATGGCTTCGTGTTGCGTGGTTCTTATTAGATGGGTCCTTTGAATTATAGATATGACCCAATCCGATTTGGATGCAGAATATCAAAGGACACGTATAAAAGTGAAATTAACTTTGAATTTAGCAGTCTTCTTTGTAGAGGTAATGCGCATACAGGCTGCCTCGTATGTCTATTACTGACCTTCCAATCCTATATCTTCAGACTAATTATATTTCATGGCATCTTTTGGCAAAAAAGGGGTTAATTTACTAGCTTGTGCCAATTCTCTTGTAACTTTAAGAGCTTCATAAATTAAGCAACTGGTTTGAGAAAGGTATTAAAAGTGACGCCGAATAACACTAACTCGTCTCTGAATTTCGTTTTGATGAGATTCATTTAATGCCTTCCAGCCAGCAGCCGCCTTTCCCAGATATTGGCTTGTTGTTGTAGGGTTAGCGTCCATTTCATTTGCTATAAGAGAACTTAAATTGGATGACGGATTTACCAGCTACCCATTTGGAAAGTGCTGGTCGCTTGGACTCAGTACTAGAATAAACCATTTCTGCTGCGTTGCACAGCGGATGTTCGTTCTCCCAGTGTTAAAGCATTCATCGACCTTGAATTTGTTATGTAGATCACCGGCGGATGATACCAGTAACCTACTGAGATAATTTGTTATGTAGATCACCGGCGGATGATACCAGTAACCTACTGAGATGTGTATGGCCTCAATTATTACTTGGAGAAAATCACCAAGTATCTAAAGACTTGATGGGTACTGTCCGTGATTTGGTGAAAAGCACCATGCATATTGGTTGTGTCCGTGTGTATTTTGTTTGTACTTCGACGGATCCTGTAGTGGGTAGCGTCCGTAGAAGCTTTAATGTCTGTAGTTGATCCTAAAATAAGAAAAATTCAAAAGTGTCAAAATTTCAGTGTCGAATACTAGTAAGCAACATTGCTCAAGCTTGAGTAAAATTACATGTTAGTACTTGGGGAAGGCTTATTTTTAACAACTACTGGTTTGGCCGATCGGTTATGGTGTTGGACTTTCAAGTGCCAAGCGAATCGGTGCAGTAGGTTCGAATCCCACTTGTGCTCATAAGAGTATTTTTTATTTATTTTTATCATCAGAAAGACTCATCTCCCACAGCCATGCCCACCCACTCCCACCCACTCCCACCCCTCCCCCTTCACAATACTCAATGGTGGAATTGATTAAAATAATTGGAAAGGTGATTCATAATATAGGTCTCTGGATTATGGATGCATTGTGTGTGGATGTGCTGGTAAATCACACACGATGTCATACACAGCCAGGACCATAAGGTGCGCTTAGGTCACTCAGGTCACTGATACAACGAATCACGTCGGAAATCAAAATCGTAGATCTCTGGAATATCGCTGACAGATTCCGTCGTACACAATTTGTTCACCTGAGTGTAATTGCGATCCATGTCTACGATGCTGCTATGATCGTTTAAGAAGTTCGCCAATCAAAAAATGCGAACATAAATTGTTTTATATTGTTTCTACATTCCGTCGTATGGTACGAGCTTACTAGCCTTTCGTTCCTAGACTGTGTTTGTTTGTCTGTTATTACTAAACGTTTTCCTATATGAACAACATTTCAATTAGGCATTTTATACGCGGTACATGATGGTCGACAAAAGTCTAAATATATAACTTCTATTTTTTCATTTCTATTTGTATTTTACCTTGATGACTTTGTTAAAAACTGGAGAGTCCGTATGGAGCTTCGAAATGGTCTTACATATCTGCATTAACACCAGATTATAACGTCCAGCATAAATATATACACATCGGATAGAACAAGCTATTTACGACTCAGAGTGAAGGAACTGGATTACAGAAGTATTTTAATATTTACGACTGTGTGGGAAGGCACGGATTACTGGAGTATTTTAATATTTACGACTGAGTGGGAAGGCACTGGATTACTGGAGTATTTTAATATTTACGACTGAGTGGGTAGGCAGTGGGTTACTGGAGTATTTTAATATTTACGACTGAGTGGGAAGGCACGGATTACTGGAGTATTTTAATATTTACGACTGAGTTGGTAGGCAGTGGATTACTGGAGTATTTTAATATTTACGACTGAGTGGGTAGGCAGTGGATTACTGGAGTATTTTAATATTTACGATTGAGTGGGAAGGCAGTGGGTTACTGGAGTATTTTAATATTTTAGCTTCATGAAGAGTTCTCATTCGTCTCATTTGATCACCGTAAATTGGTGTAAACTTGAGCGTAATCAAGCATCCCTACTGAGAACGCCTGACCTTTGAAACAACACTTAAATAAATCACCGTCCAAAGAATCGCTTTAACGGGATCGCAATCCAGTAGATTACATCAAATTAAGAACGCAAAGTTACGAACATGAGCGTTTTGTCAATGTACAAAAAACTCTTGCGACAACATCCTCCGGCAAGTGTTTCAAACCAGAGATATTGAACAAATATAGAGTTACAATGCAACACTATTACGCCATAACCGCCGTTGGTGTTGACCCGTTAAAGACCAATGACAGTTGATTCTCACCACAACAACGTCGCCTTCTCACAAATTATATGTGGTCTTAAAACGAAGCAGTGGAAAATTAAATCTCCATTGTCGTTTTTGATCCAATCGACGCAAGCTTTTACTTTGGGGACGTATGTCAATAATCCAAATTTCATTGAGATCTATCACTCTAGAAAATTGATTAAACTTCACAATCTTCGACCAGCAATTCTTTCTGCATCTTCTTTCACTGCTAAGTTTGGTCGTTCGTTTGAGAAGTGATCGAGACGATTCAGGTCGCGGTTGCAAATGATGCCAGCATTAACTATCCACTTGAACAGAGACCTTTTAGTGGTCCGGAAATTGCAGTTTTAGTCTCTTTCAATGGTAAAGAAGAAGCTCAAGAGGCAATGTGTGAGCAAGATAAGTACTAGTATGATATAGTGTGACATTTCTACACACACTTTATTACTCCGACCACGGAGACAATCAGAATAGGAATTGACCCGTTGCTGTTTAATATGGCGTCGAGTTATACCAAATAATACACCGATAAAGGCAACGCAATCTCGTGGAGTTTTAAAGAGGGATGCGAACATAGAGCCCGCCAATGCATTAATAGTGGGATCATTTTCAAAAGGTTTAACAATATCTTCATACGCGAGAGACCAGATACATTTTTGTGTTAATAAACCGTGTATTTGTACTGAACATCATTTAATAATTATGTTGCCATACAGAGGTTCCTACAGTGCGAAATTACCGTATACACGGCCAAATGTGTATCTCTGCACAAGGCAGAGTCGAAGGGACACTAATACAAAGTCGAGACGACATGCCATGCTTTGGCTGTGATTACTGAGGCCAGATTCTGGCCTCAGTAATCACAGCCAAAGCATTAATGATACCAGGGGTTCGCAAAATATCACACCTTTGATTTCAGTCGAATGCAAATAAGCTTATGTCTATCAGAATATTGCTTTTTTGTTAGTTTTTTTTTAAATGGATACTTTGGGCTTTTGTCTCGGCTGAGATCTGATTTTGGTAATTGAATTTTGAATCAATATCAACCGGCGTCTTTAGCCAAAGTAGACAAATCGTTTTGTTAGAGGATCGTTTGGTCGCGTCTCTCTGGCAGTTAATTAGTTGGGTCTGACACCCTGATTACACAGAGAAGACCCGGGTCGACCTTCTGTCAGTCTAGTCAATCGTGGCTAAAAGAAACAGCCTCTCCCGGGAATTACCTGTCCATCTTGCCATCCTGATTGCATACTTAAAGCGATAATGACGCAATTCACACATTTGTATGCCTGTCAGCTGCTCTTTTAGTGTTGACGCTTGACGCGTTTATTTTCGGTCAATTATCAAATTTGGTTTTCTTGTCATCTCGCTATCTCATTTTCACCGTTTTATTTTTGATGCCTGTGCATGACCAAATACAGCTTAAGCTTCATTTGTTGCCTACTATTAGAAATTCAAATTGAGATGTGGTCGATTCCACTGTCGATATTGTTACGTGAATATTGCTATTTGTGGAAGACGTACTGCTTTTGTGGTTTTATCAAGGCAAATGTGGGCATTGCCTATGGATCTAAAAGACAAATGATATGATTTCACAATTACCATTGACACACCAAACTGCTTAAAGGCAATGCGTTTCATTGCTGTCTTAAGACTGGTATGTATTGGGTTCGAATTCCATTCGTGGTATATGGGCTTCTTAATCCCAGTATCAGCTCCAATGGGTATGTGTACTTAAGATCCCATTGCTACTCATCAAGAGTACCGGTTTTCCTTTATCATACTACACTAACGTCCGTCCTGGACAGGCAGTCGAGGCAACTGGACTACATGAACATGTTCCCAGGCGGAAGCGCTTGCACTGCTCTATGTCCCGCTCCAAAACATGAGTAAATGTGTATCTCTCACATGTTCAGTAATCTTAGGTAATTTAGGTTTTGATAATAAGAATGCATGTATGAACATATGGCATCTTAACTTTGAGTTTAAGAAGGCAGTTCTTACAGTTTGACCCACATGGTAAATGTGTGGCGTTTGTACATTCAAATCAATGCCAGCAGTAGGTCGTAAATGAGATGTGTTTTCCTCCATTGATGAGCTTGCGTGGCAATTTACGACTGTAGGCTTCAGTGTTGATTCGAATCATAGACTGGATCAAATCACTCAGCAGACTGAAATCCGGTCAGTCGTGTTAATGATGCACCGTGTGACACGTCATAACAGATATATCTATATTTACCTGGACAAGGACTGATTTAATTATAGGATATTAAACGAGATTCAATTTCGTATCAAGTTGATGTCCCGAATGAAAAAACGAATCATTTTCACTAGCTTAAATGAGTGAAAAAGATAACATTATTTCACAACGGACATAAACTTTATGTAATAGCAATATGACCTTTTCTTCCTTTATGTTATCAAAATATTCGCTTGTTAGATAATTATAAAATGTACTATTCTCTAGTTGTGAGCGGTTTTAATGAGATTTTGTTACACTGTTGCATCTACATGTACGTCAGATAGTGTAATACTATTATTATGACAAAAGTATATATTGCAAAGAGGAACTGAACATAGTTCCTGGTGCCATCCAAAGTAAGTCTACCGAGTTCCATGATTGCCATAATCATTGTCCTCGATTGCCAAATTATACACTCACCAGTTTGAAGATGTACGCAACCGTTCATGTCCAGCTACTGTTAATGGCTATCAATATTCGAAATTCAATTAAACTTTGGATGTTAAATTAAAAGCACTATAGAATGCTTTCTATCGTGACAAACGATTGTAGAAAAAATTTCAAGAACAATATTTAGCAACGTTTATAAATAGACCATAAGAAGTAAATGCTAATTAATTTTAATGATAAACAACCGTGAGTCGGTGTATATAGATGCACAAACACGGTGGCATACGTATTAAAACTAGACATTGTACCTTTAAATTATTCAGTAAGCCGCGATTTACTGCAGTCACTGATTACCACGACAAGTAAGCTTCTTTTAAGCTACGAATCGGTATCGATCAAGCAATCTTTTTTGTTGAACTTCCATTTGATTTTATATAAATTACAACATTGATTATTATATTTTACACAGCTATAAATGTATATTACTTTGGAAGTGTTTTGTGTACATCTGTGTTTCTGTCGAAGTTGGTTTGAACACGAAGCGTACATTTAAGTATTTGCTTCACAAATGTTCTAATGATGCTCGGTGAATGACATATAACGGATATGAGTTAATGGCGATAAATACTAGTTTTATGCACTTTTATAGCTCAGTATCGGTCAAGAGTTGATTTACTTTATTGTAGTTTTTCAACCGCATTCTCGGTCACCGTCTGTATGCTGTGCTGGTTATTACGTTGTTCCAAATTTGTAACGAAGCAAATATCCATCGTCGTTGATTTGACAGCACAATGTTATTGTAATGAGGCATTTAGTGTAGGTTTTAGACTTCATTTCGAGTTACTACACTACAAAGCTATTGGTCGCGTTGATCCTCTGCACAGTGTTATGACAGACAATAATTACCCGCAAAGTCGCGGTTAATCCCCGTCTATGACATCAACTGGACATTGTTTATGTTCTGCCAAGCTTCATCACTTGAGAAAAAGTCAATTATTGTAATAACGAACTGATCACAAAACATACCACGAAGATTCCAGGAAATGTTGGGTCACCTCTAGTACAATATATTAGAGATATTTTGAGTAAATACTTTTTATTTTTTTTTTTATTATTTTTTTTCAATTTCTTTATTTCTGCCTTGAGCCAGAGGCTCATCGGCACAAAAACAAGTGTAAACATGGTGAAGGTC
>JAULBR010082920.1:0-13606 GCA_032355825.1 Melanodrymia aurantiaca
GTATGTATGTATGTATGTATGTATGTATGTATGTATGTATGTATGTATGTATGTATGTATGTATGTATTTATTTATGTATGTATGTATGTTATTTATTGTATGAATGTATGTATGTATGTATGTATGTATGTATGGTATGTATTGTATGCATGTATGTATGTATGTATGTATGTATGTATGTATGTATGTATTTTTATGATTATGTCTAAAGCGTTCCCCACTAACCAGATTGTAAATATTTTGTTATTTATTATATTGTATTATTGTAATGCTAATAAGTTTTATAACTTACAGAATAAAGAATTTGTTATAACTTATGTAAGCCCGATGCGTTAACCACTGCGCTACGGAGACCTATTTAGTATTAATGAACTGTGTCCGCTTATACATGTAGTTATATTGGCTGGACAAAATTTATCTGGTTTTGCAAAACGGCCCCACTCCACTTATGTTTGCAGTGGCTACCAAACATAATTTGGTGATGTACACTAATCTGACAAGGAAGGATATGGTCCCCTTTCACGAACATTTGGTGTCACCACTGATGAAAACTTCATCTCACCTTACTCGTACGGAGATACGTTTTGATAATATTCGTATGGCGCGCTTAACAACATTCAGTTTTAAATGTTTTATTTAAACCAAAAATTTTATATTTGAATATAATTATTGTATCTTAATCTGATTGTTTCAAACAAATTAATTACCTTGGAAGTTACGTCATATAATATACATGTACTTTCTTAATTTAAAGTAAATTTGAATTAAAAAGAGAAATCTCTCTTCAAATATTTGAATATATTAAATCTCAACCGGACCACCAAAGAACCAACTGTGGTCAGATTATGTTCTAAAGGTGATTCAGAGAATCGTTTGTCAATAGTCTCAATTGACGGTAAGCTTCACAATAATAATGCATATAAAATAATATCATTCTCTCGTGAACAAGGCAAGCAATAGAATAACCAGGAGCTGAATGCTAAACACGTGAGGTTTCTTGGTACAGCTTTGGAGAATTATTGCAAAAACCGCTTGGGATTGGAACTGCCAGCCGAACGTAATAACGAAGATAATCAAGTGTATTTAAGTTTAAACACGCTCAGATATTTCACTAAGTAATTCGAAATTTACATGATCACAATTGAGGAAAATATTAGATTAACTGGAATGAAGCACAAATACGCAATTTAGTGAAAGCTCGTGTCAACACGTTGAGGGCCTACACGCACGGGGAGACCTTTCTGCTTTCAATGAGATGATAGGATTAACTGGAAGAAATATTCTGTGTCCCTAAAACGGACATTCCTCCCAAGGTACGGCGCACTTGCACCTGGGGCGGCGATGCTTTCACACGAGTGTGTAGTCGTTAAAAGAAATCTTGAATGGTGACCAATGTCATTATGTTCTTGCTCGCCAGTCCATACAAACTGTAAAATCCAATCCGCCCATGAAAATGATGGACTTACTCTAAGGCTTGAAACGTATTTTCTTCTGACATCTGGCCTTGCAAAGCAATTGTGCGGCCAATAAAAGATTAACTTCGTCTAAACAGATCTTCGGTACATCAAATTTAGTCTCTTCTGGTGGCATGGTCGGGGAGAAAGCCTTTCCTTCAATGACCAGGGAATTAATGAAAACATGGAAAACAGACAAATGAAAAGGTTACAATTGTCGAGGCAGGTGAAATGAACAAAATCTTACTAGATTTACCTCCCATTTCTAGAGCGTTTGAAACGAGAGAAGATCTTTTTCCTTTTATTCCTGTAGCATTGATGATACAAGTAAATACTATATCGCTTTTCAACTGGGCTTCCCCAATCATTTACTGCGAAATTAATCTCATCACTCCCTTTGTGTGACGTATAAAGACAAAACTAAATTATCCTCATATGTAACTTGATATTAAATCGATTATATATCATTTCTATTTTGTTTATATATACCTAAACACGCTTCAGTGATTTACCTACACCCGACAGATAATATAACAAGCATATATATATCCTACAGGATACCATTGGACAACAAACAATAACGAACGGTTTTGCACTGTTATTTGTTATATTGAGTGTCGCGCGAAATGCAAGTTTGTCGTCTGTCACTAAGCCACGCCCCTGACATGTTCATTGGCTATGATCAGAGATAATCATTACATGCTTCATAAATGAACGACTGCAAAATGAACGACTTTTGGAGATCTGCGGTAATAAGAGCTCGGATGGTGGCACTTAATTTGCCAACAAATCGAAACGAGTGCTGATAGGCGTCCAAGCGTTGGTCGATGTTACAGGCTCGGAACATAATTTACAGACATTGGCGTGTTCAAAACGATAAACACGAAAGCGAATGGCGTGGACTACCTGCATTGAAATGTGGCATTAACCACGGAACAGCGTTAATTGAGTTATAGCTATCTCTTTAACAGTATTGGCTATTCATAAATTCGTTTAGTTTTTAGAATTTATCCGCGTATTCGCTTGTGGCGAGATACTTCAGTCTGACTGTTGTCATAAGCGACAAAAGGAGGGGCTTCCTGACACGTTCAAGAACCAAAAAAAAAAGATGACGTTTTGTGTCAACCACACAGAGTAAATATTTAAACAAAATACTTACACGTTATTGTGTTAGTGCTACGATCGTGTTATAAACGTTCGTTTGAATATTTCAGTATTTTCTGTTCTGAAAGAGACAAAATGGAAAGCGTAAAACCGATTACTTCACCGGAGAGGATAGATGAATGTTCTTCCCAGAATAGCGAAACTATTACACACGAAAAAGACGAAATCTGTGAAGTTGGTTCCCCTGCAGAATCTGATGTGTCTGAAAATGACAGATTCGTTAGTCCAAACAGCAAACTTCCAAAGGTCCACCAGAACGTATCGAAACCATCGTTTCTTATTTCGGACATTTTGTCAGACAGGGGCCCCGTGCGTCCCGACCCCCGATACTTGTCGGTGCACCACGCCCACGCCCCTCTGTACAGAGACTCTGCCGAGGAGAAATATCAAGCAGATGACTATTTTGTGTGTAAAAGAACACTTTCCATGCCAGACTGCAGCGATACTGTTCACAATGACTGTAAGTATATACTAACTATCGTATAGTATAGTTTATTTGCTTTAAGCCTTGCGGCTCATAGGCATATATATTGTACATTATACAATAAATACATGTACATACAAATTTTGAAAAAATTTAATACAATTCATACATTAAATACGTTAAATACATTAAACGCAATAAATACAATAATACATATATGCAGACATTAATTGCGATGATAGGTTGTGTATATGGAGGATGGACAATCATATAATTATGTTCTCCTAGTTGGTGTATTTATGTTCTGATCTACCAGTAACATGTCTGTCCGTCTGTCTGTTATTCTGTCGGTCCGTAAGTCTTTAAGATGGGGTGTCACTCAGGTGATTGATGTGCATTCGTTCGTTCGTTCGTTCATTCATTCATCAATTGGTCCATCTACGAAACATGATGTGCTTCCTTTGTATCATAACGTATAACGTGTCATTTTAAACGTAGTACAAGTACTTGCATTTATTAAAAGATATCTGAATGCCACACAAAATAATGTGAAAATTGATATTTTTATTTATTCATAATTAATTCTATTTGTGTTAAGTCTCCATCGTATGTACCAATAAGGCATGACAGTAAAGTACTGAACATGCTTTTAGTTTTTGATTTAAAATGATCAAACAATTTTCACCAAAAAAAAATTAATTTGTGAAAATATAATTTACTATTTAACATGAAACATGTAATGAATGTATAAATGTGATCAACATGTTTTAAGACGTGATGTTTAAGAAACTATTTTAATAGCATACTATCGACTTAGTATCAGTGTATATAAATATTGTATTGTAGTTAATTTGTAAATTACAAGAGGTACTTAACTTGAACGTGTAATATTATTTACGATTTGGAAATGCAGATGCTTTTTGCATAATGTTAAATTTTTTTTAAATATAATTATTTTAGAAAAATCACTGAATTAAATATACGGTATATTTTTGTTTTATTTAATTTATTTAGGATATTATCCATATAATATTCTTAATGCATATAATGTGTTATTAATAACCACACTAATACACAGCTTAAAATAAATAATTACTTTGTCTTAATTGATTGATTGCAAAATATTAATTTGCACACAGTTATAATTGTTATACGCATCAGTTGAACTGAAACGTGAAATGCTGCAGGTTACGACAATACTGCTTTTATTACAATCCATTACTCCGCAGGTCTTTGATGGACCTGAGTTGCATCGTTCAAGCCATGCATTATTTAAAGATGGTTGGCTTGTTTTTCAAATGTGTTGTCTGCAAGAAACACGCAACTTTCACTGATTCCCACCGATGTCTGATCCAGCATTGGGCTGTATTAATATTTGATCAGCTCTTTTCTGTAAACGTGGATTTAGTGCACACTTATGTAGTTATACGACTGTTTACATATATCCACAGCCTTGGTCAAACCAAGACACCAACTGTTTTGGTTTGTGGTTGTTTTGGCTAATATTTAGTTATGTTATTTATTTTTATATTGTTTAAGAAATTAATTTAAATGATGTTTGTATAAATAATAAATGTTTAACATGTGTTTCATTTAATAACATGTCAAATTCAAAACTGTTTGATCATAACTCAATACACGTGTAAAACAGTTTATGCTGAGCCTTGTGTGTGGTTGTTTTGTTACAGTCACATATTTATACTGTTTATGTTGTGCTAATAAAATATGTATTTGTCTCATAAAGATCTATTTAATAATACTTTTTTTGTAAATACTGTACGAGCGGACCACATTTTATTATAATAAAGACATCTTTTATCAAATGTCTTAGAATATCAATTATGTATAAGCGTTTGTGGTAGCTTAATATGGTCCTTGGACTTTTCCCTACAGTAATGTGTGAAGTAACAAAATATTGTAAAAAAACATTTCATATTAAACTACTACAAGCATTTAGAGGCGTTTGTCGTAGCTCAATATGGAACTAGAAACACATTTTGATAGATATACAGTTATTGATATTCTAAGCAAGAATATGCATTTGAATCAAAATTAAATGTTAGCAGAAAACATTTTACTATTAAAATTCGGTCGTTGTCCTTAATGCTATGCTCAGTCATTAAAATTAAGCAAATGTGCACATTGATTCATTAACCATGTTTGTTACACATGTAGAAGATAGTATTAACCTTCTGCTCCTAAAATAAATGATGTAAGTAGAACATATTCAACCGTTTATATTTCTGTAATTAATCAAAACAACTAGAGAGGATTCCAGTTCTGACAGCACATTTTGGTATAATGAGTAAAACGTACAACATTATTTTTATATTTTACTTTTTTATTCTACACGTTTCAAATCAAGAAAATAGTTATACTCTACGCTTATTTTTTTGTTTAACATGAAAACAATTACCCTTTATAGTACTGCTAGGATTTTCAAAATTTAATATTTCCATAAAAAGCAGTTAAGAAAAATAACAATTGTTATGTAATATTCTATATCATTTCTGTTTTCATTTATAATACAATTAATTAATTAATAAATTAATTAATGCCTAAGTCATTATGTTATTAGTTTATATCAATACAAATATCTAAAAAATATCTAAATTAATTTTATTAATATATTGTCGAACTGAATTCGAAATACTTAATTGAGCTTTGTGTGTTGCAACTTATTAATAAATTGACTAAGGCAGTTGCAAACAAACAGTCTTCATTAAATCAAGTCTTTAACTTATTAGTTCTATAATTATACAACATATTACAGCATAATATAGACTATGAAACTTTTCCGTATTAAATAATTATACCAAGAATTGCCACAGCTGAAAATTAGTTCACCACTCGTTTAAGTTTCATTTCATTTCTGTTTCATATTATAAGTATTATAGTATAACAAATAACAAATATTTGTTTGTTACTTTTTTATATTTTTATATTTATAATACTTCCACGTAAGTCGTCCAAATTATATCAACGATTAGAATGACAGACCAAAATCTAATCTTAAAATCTATCGTTCACCATCTAATAATTTATCATAAACACATAATTTTAATAGTACCTTTTACACCCAACCCATTCACTTTTTGACAAGTAATCTAGTCTCGTAGGCTTGGTGCCCAGGACAGCGTACGTGAACCGTAAATGGATACAGTATATGTTTTAAGTTGTTCACGCAAGATTACATTTTAAGAAATTTAAATTAACGTAACTAAATGTTTAGTTTTATTGGTGAACATTAAAAATATACCATTAAAACAAAATATAATTAGCTAATACCCAAGTTGGGAGTTAAAGTTTAAAATAACGTATATGCGGATGAAGGATGCGATGTTAAAATCCTAAAATACAAGTTGCTGTTATTCGGTAAAGTAGCCCATGTGAGATGTTTTCGAGCTAAAACGAAGTATTGCCACGCGTATTTTAAAATAAAATATAAAATGTTTATATCTAAAAGTTAATAGTTTGTTGAAAATCATTTTAACATAAAATAGTTCTAAAATTTCACATACTAAGTATCACCAACAACAAAAATGCAATCATGTGTACAACTAAATCACGTACATATTCTTAAATTCAGTCAAAATGCTCATGAAATAAAAATTCAAATGTAGGCCTATTTTCGAGTACTAGTATCCAGTATTAGACATCATTATAGGAACTATTTCAAGATTACAAATCCCAACATTATCAAACAATCGAACCGTATCTCGGTAAGAGAGTAAGAGAGAGCCCATAGGTCCATTTGACTATTTTAAACAGTGTCGACACCTTGTGTTCGCGAAAGAACAATTATGCCCTGCCCTATCGGCGAAGAAGCGTTAAAAATATTTAGGAAATATGTAGATTTATATTTCATTGATTATAAAACCTATCAAATGTGTGCGTTAAAATCATTTGCATTCGTAACATTTCGAGAGTTGAGCAAGGAAAAACCACCCACCCACCTGCTTGACCATCGACAAAGAAAACAAAGAAACTTTAGCAATTTGAACCAATCTTAACACAAAAGAAAAGCTTTTGCAGTTTGCACCTTTTAAGTGTTGCGCGTATTGGGTATACAACGGCATGTCACTGGATCAAAATACACCTCACGCCTAAAGAATTTAAATTGGTGGTAACAACGTATTCGCGTGACGGGCTCTTATAGGCCGTCTGACGTAGCAACAGAAGACTGGATCGGGGGAGATAACCCGTGGCGCGGCGTACCCTACACCTCGTCACGAATACCCCGCCGAGCGGACCGCCGCCGTACAGTCGCCGACCACAATGCGCTGAAGGTCCGCGTTAACACGGCTAGTGCGCAAACACACAATTATCGTGAAAGGTGAAACTGTCGTAGGAATTTGTAATCGCTGCCAGGAATCGTCAACTTCCTACTCATACGAGGGGAATTTTCGTACGTAGCACAAAGTCGATGTTATCTTTAATGGTCGAAATTTTAACGCAGCGTTGAGTCATAAACGGAACATAACACGAAAGCGTTTGTTCACAAGTTGCTACCAAAAACCTTGACGTTTGTTTAAAATGTCCCAATTGAAATGGTTTTTGAAATAAAAACTACTTAATGTGCCTTGACTTTTTTTGTTACTGACAATGCAAGTGGCAATAAAATGACTTTTAAAGAAAATATAAACACAGAAAATGAAACTGAACATGAAACATTGTGATGAATGGTATTGTGTTAACACATTCCTGTAAACAACAGACTTGCTCCATGACTTATTGTGTTGTTTTGTCAGTATCTGCTTGCAACAGAAGCAAGCAATAATAATAATTTGTATAGTTCAGTGCTAGACTGTTCGCAGATTGCAATGAAGCCTGTGAGGCTGTTTAGTTGTATATCGACCTAATAAACATTCCTGATGCAGCAGCTCCATCCTTGTTTTGTATGAAATTCAATTAAATATCTTAGTTAATAAGTCAACAAAATATTTAAAGTACACACGTTTGCGTAATCAAATAATGGCATAATATTAAGATCTAGTTGAATGGTAGAGATTGAAGGAGCGACTGTTTCAGTGCTTCCAGTTCCAACCAGTAAACCAAGATTGGTTGATCAAAGGTCATGATATGTGCTATTCTCTCTGTGGTCAATACCCATAAAACACACCTTGCTATTAACCCGGAAGAATAGCCTATGTGTCGACATAATCGTGTGTTTGACATCCAAGAATGGCTGTATATCGATCTATGTGCTCGTTATGTAGTCCCGTTGTTTGAGTGACCATTCAGGGTATGTGAAGTTGAATAATCGATCTTATTCAGTCGAAAAGCTGTTTTATCGCGTTCCAACCAAGTGGTCAACGACTGTGGTATATTCTATCCTGCTATGGAAACGTGCATATAAAAGATATCTTGTTGCTAATAAAAAAGACGCTTTCCACAGATAGGATATCACACGACCTTTGATGAACCAGTCGTGGATCACTAGTTGGAACGGAAAATAATCCAACGGATCAACTGGGGAAGTTCAATTATTTGACCAATAGAACCTCGAAAGAAGTAACGAATGTATGAAAGTAGAACAAGCTAATTAAATGAGCGGGGGGGGGGGGTGGTGATTTAAAGATATGGACGATGGGTGAATGAATGGACGGACGGATGGATGTTGATAGATGAGAGGGTGTATCCAAGAAACAATGATGATAAACGCAATTGACTCTTTGCACCTTTTCGTGATGTTATGAAGCCATAAATTTGGTGTCAAACTTCAAAAAAAAAGTAATGTTCGCACCACTAAGATGAGCACCAAAAAAATGAATTCAGTTGTTTATCTCCCTCTGACAAACAATACACTTCGCAATATTCAGATCACTTTCATCACGCCAGCGAACCTGAAATACAATTTATTTAAATGGCGTTAATGTTCAACTCTTAGCCGAGATAACTGCTTCCAGAAGATGATACTCTTCAAGACGTGCACGAATGCGGTTACCCAACACCGTGAAAAGACAGCGCAGACATTGATCTTTAAACATCGCTTCAGAAGACTTTGTAGTCACTTACGTTGTTTATCTGCGTCACCCGACCCTTCCGTTATTTGTTTGTTGCATCTATGCCACCTTTTTCTATAGCAATGGAATTATTAACAAGAAAAGGTGTTCGTTTCCGCCTTATCTGCGATTTCTTTGCATATCCTCTTGTTCTTCGGCCTTCAGCGTCTACGTCTTCGAGAAAGAGACACTATAATTACAGACACTTAGTCTATTGTGATGGCTTAGTGTTTGTCAGGTAATGTTTGTAGGCATGACTCATCGACACATCATTTAAAAATGAATAACACGCTTCCGTTACTTATCGAAACTCGCATGCAAAAGGTTAACAGGATCTTTTGAAGTTATTGTTGTAGAGAGTAAATTGATTCGTCTTCAGAGTCTTTCCATTTAGTCGAAGTAGCAAAGGACGCCATGGTGAGGTGTTAGTGAAAACAAATACATAATTATAAGAAACTGTATTATTAAAATATGTTTATAATCAATTCAGATTTTAAAACGATAAACAACAAATTATGTCGTTAATATTTCTACTGTATATATTTATATGTTTTAATCTTTAAAGCATAAACAACATAGTTGCTATCACAGTATAAGGATATAGGATAATAACGTGTTTTCTTTTGTCCAGAGTGAAATGATTTTAAGTTGAAAACGTGTTTTATAGAGTAACCAAATTAAAATTAGTTCATGTGGGATATTAAATGAGTCAAATATTCGGTTTATTATATTATACTAGTAGTTTACTGTGATTCTGTTATAACTTGTTTTACATCGATGTATCACTTGCAATAATATTATACATGATGTAAGATTGTTCTATGCTTAATATGCATGACGTGCTAATACGTGGCGTCATGTTTGCTTTTGAAAAAGTCATGTTCACGACATATTTGAAAGCAGCTTTGTCATTGGTTAGTAACCGTCGGAATAGCCAATCACATTACTCAACAAGTAACTTTTTCTGCATTTGCTGAGAAAATATCAAAAATTATGTTCTTTGTTATAATTATTTGACCATTGGGCTAATAATTAGTTTAATATTAAACACGGATTATTTAAAACGACTGGTTCGAATTAAAAAACAATTATGGCATCACACCGCCAATGCTTTTTTAGAAACATAATCTGGATGTTTGCATACGGAAATGGTATTTCACATTTTTAAAAATAATATACCCATTGTTAACCCTTTGGGGTGCGCATCTTTCCCTTGCAACTAGAACCAGTGGCTCTGAAACAATGATTTTTCCACAAAAAAAATTCTAAAAACTAAATCAGTTTTAGATAAAGGTTTTGTGATTTATTGACAGATAAAGAACATATACTATGTATACGTTTCTCGTATCTTGCAGCACTCAGCGACTCGGAAAAGGGATGCACGTCTCAAGATATGTCACATTGCTCATCAAAGACAAAGAAGCCACGGAAAGCACGGACGGCGTTCACGGACCACCAGTTAGGATGTCTGGAGAAGAACTTCGAGCGTCAGAAATACCTCAGTGTGCAGGACAGAATGGAACTGGCGGCCAAGCTCAACCTCACAGACACACAGGTGAAAACCTGGTACCAAAACAGAAGGTGAGTGAACCCGCCCATTCTGAACCCAGATCGTTAACGGTACACTGCGTAGTTTTAAGACGAATGCCATAGTGAGTGCGCAGCTAATGTTATTTGTAACACATTTCTGGCTACTGGAGTATGTTTTATTATTAAAATTAACATTTACTGACATCTTATCGCGCACAATATCAATATATTTATGTCCAGTGTGTTTCTGGTCACCCAAATGGTTATATTTATATTAATTGCTTAATGTGCACTTTTGCTTAAAATAATCTATATCTCCCAAATTATTGTAGACAAACGTCAAGCACAATATTGAAGCTTCTACAAACGCATTGAATATACATATACTGATATTGTAAGCAATAAGTTAATATTAACTTTAATAACAAAACAAAAAATGCTTCATGAGCCACAAATAGCATTAGCTGCGTAAGCACGGTGGCATTGATCTTAGAACAAGGCATTGTGCCTTTAAAATATTAGCAACACAATGCACTGGATAACGCGAGTGTGTTATAATGTTTTTGTCCTGTTCACAATATCATTTTTACATAATTATGTGCTCATGGTGACGATCCCTCAAGTTGATAATATATTTGGTAAAAACGTATAATATATATTTTATGCTTCAACCTTGATTGGATATATGCACGTACATTTTTATTTCGTACCCATATATATTTATCAGATTTTGGTTAATATGCAATGCGCTATATCGTGCAGAGTGCATTGTACAATACTAGTGTTTTATAACAAAATAAGCCAATTTAATTAATCTTCGTTTATTGGAATATATGTGTATTTGAAGCCAGCTCGAGTGTCTGAGACAAGGACACTAATACGTTACTTGCGTCCCCTCCTGTTGGTCTTGGCTTGATATTAGACTGCACACACGATTCGCCTTTTCACTTTACGTTACAGCATGTTTAATTGCGAGAATAATGAGGATATATTAACATCCTACGTATACATCTTTGCAATAAGTCAATACTTAAGACGCTTTGCAATAAAAGGTTTCTCGTGCCACACATGACGATGACATAGCCAAATACTAATAACAGTCTTCAAAACAGCCACGTTATGTATAGCTTGGTGTCCACTCAGACAAATCAGACTGCATCCTCGTGTGTGTTTGCATTTTGTTTCCATTCACCTTCAAAGAGTTTGTAAGTGTAGAAAGTGTATTATAGGTAAAGACACACACAATTTCTAATTTATCTCTTTGTGAGGCGAAATCCTTGTTTTTTATTTCGCCTACTAATCTCTTGTCAATATTTGCTCAAACATAACGTCTTAAACTGTTATTAAACTTCTAGCAAGAAGTGATGACGCTCGCCCACAGCTCGCTGACAAATGGCGGGACGTATTGGCCAGCTCGCCACTGACACGGCTAGCTCGATTACCGCTGCAATGTTTGCGAGCATGCGATTGCATTAATTTGAAAAGAGCATCAAAGTACGATTTCCACTTTATAACCCTGGGTGTAGCAATAAATAATATACTTATTAATTTTATAGCATTATATTGATACTCGTAGTTAATATTATTGGGTGTGATTATATTGGTCAGGTAGCAACTTATATCGGAGGTATTTTTATTAGTCAAAGACGTGACCATTATTTGAATAACTATTGTAATACATTCAAGAATAAATTATTTTTGGTGGGATTTGTTCATGAATACACAATGTTTTTAGTATAGTAGTACCAGACCAAACATGGGCATTAACGGGCGTGCGTTTCAATTAATTTCAACACTGTTGATATACTAAGTATACCGGTTCAACTTCAAAGAATCAATAGCAAATAAGAAATGTAATTTTTTTTATAATACATGTAATAATGTAATAATAATATTATAATATATAATTATTATACTTTAGCAAGACGACGTTCTTCATTGTTAAAAAAGTGTCTAAAATAAGTCAGTACAAACTAAAATGATAAAGATTATATAACACCAATATTTTGTGATACAATTTACATAGCTGAACATTATTCAAGGAGTTTTTTAATTATACAATACTTACAACTGAGACTATGTTCTTTGTTTGGTTCACCAATAAATATAATATCTAGATATCAGTTCTGTCATTACAACTTACTCTCATCTAATTGGGTGAGCCATATCACGTGACAGCAACATACTTTTGAACAGCATTGTTTACAGAAGACGTAGAAGTAAAACATGTTTTAATGTGTCATAGATTGAAAATATTAAATAATGATTTCTAAATACAAAAATGTGACGTTAACAAGATGATACATAACACTAACAGTACCATGTGCTCAACATGTTTTCAAAACATAGAAATAATAATATTTAAAAGCTAAATAGAAATGTAGGTAAAAAATATTCTATGAAACGTTTGCTTTATAAATTTATACGTGATTAAAATAATGTCAATGATTGGGATTTTTTTTATAAAACTTCAGAATATAATGGTAATTTCAAATTATTTAAATGTTTCCTCTGGATTGGAGTCGGTAGTGAGATTAAAAATCACATGTGCCACGAATTGGATTTGAACCCAGTACCTACCAGTCTTAAACCTAGTTAAATATTTTCATATAGACTATTTCGAGAAAGAAACAGTGCAAAATATATTAAATGCACAATGTCCGGGTTGAGACGTATATATGCCAATATGCTTCCGCCTGTAATGAATGGTATTTGTAACATACTTAATAAATGATAAGTCTCTGTTAGTTATAAACATGTTACAAATAGCGTTAGGTGCACAGGTACCGTGGCAACCAAATAACAAGAATATATTTATATATGGGGCATTTCATGGTATTTGTCACATCCGTCACGATTCGTTTTCATCAGTTTGATTAGTTAAGACAAAATACTATGTTGTTAGATAATTCAGCTGTTAGGAATTTCAATTTGCAGTACAAACAAATTAATGACAGAACAGAACAGAACAGAACAGAACAGAACAGAACAGAACAGAACAGAACAGAACAGAACAGAACAGAACAGA
>JAULBR010082930.1:0-13605 GCA_032355825.1 Melanodrymia aurantiaca
TAGCACATACCACGGCCTTTGTTAGACCCGTTGTGGACACTGGTCGGTATAAGTGGTATTACACCTACCCATTGAGCTTAACAAAAAGAAGGCCCCTACGATATATAGACAAATAATATATTATGTAACAAAAGTTTAAAAGTTGCCTGTTATAGATGAAACAGTTTGGTTGGTTGGTTATAACTTTTTTACGCGATTATATCCAATTAAGGTTCAAGCACGTTTGTCGTGATCATGCAGTCCAGCTACCTCGACTGCCTGTCTAAGACAGAAGTTAGTGTTAGTATGATTGAGGAAACCCGTTACTCCTATTTGGTAAGTAGCAAAATATCTTTTATAGGTACTTCCCCACATACAGGACAGTACATACCACGGCCTTTGTTAAACCAGTTGTGGACACTGGCCAGTGTAGGTGGAAGTACTCAGTCGTGCGAAGCCTTAGGTCCGTAATGAGACTTGAATCGGTAATGGGATTAAAAATCCCATATGGCACGAATGGAATTCGAACCCAGTACCTACCTGTCTTAACCCCGATGCGCTACGGAAGTCTGTAAGCAAACATTCAGTTTGCTAAAAACCATACATTCAAACAATAAGAATTTGAAACGGGTTAAGACTCTTGAAAGTCTATTACATCTGTCAGGTTATAAGTGTGGCTGTCAGTTGCAATGAGTGCATATAATCTGCTTTAGATTCTCAATGTTTGAATATGACTTTTTAGAAACATTAAAAATGTTAATAATTAAAAGACACCTTTTTATTATTATTTTATGATATTTGTAATTTGTAACAGATTTTGTTTGGAGAGATTTTCATGAATCACAATTATATAATAAGCCAAAAACAGATGGAGTATTTTTCATTTGTAGTTAGTACGAACATATCTGTGTATCACTACGCGTTCAGGTATGTACATGTATGGTTGAGATCTATAACAAAAACATATATTCTTGTCAAACTCGCAGCATAGTATTCTGTACTATTCTGTACGTTTGAATCAGCAATAAAATATTGTAGCAATATGATACCAGTTGGCATTGTGTACTAACATAATACACAGTGGCGGACTTAACAACAGATATATATATTATACATAAAAAGAAAATTTGTATTCAAATAGTTTGTTGTTTGTTTGTTTAGCTTAAACAAACAAAAAATATATTTATTGTCCCAGAACACATAAACCTACAACGTTAGTGTTGGAGCCCTAATACATTACTTACAAACGAGCTTTATGTACAATTTATAAATATATAAATATAAACACACATAGTAGTTTTGAGACACAAACGATGGTTGTAATATAGCGCTATCAAACTTCGGCCACTTATCATTGGTGTCCCCGTCCGCCCCTCCAACGCTAAACGGATTTTCTGGATCCGCCACTAAAAATACCATGCCAAGGTATTCAGCTATTTCAAGCCATAACTCCACATCATTCTTTCACGAGTGTATATCTTGTGATGGCGGATCTCAATTAAGCCAGATACCTGTGACAACCTATAGATGTATTTAGAAGATGGGCTCACTAATGAACGTAGTGAAACCGAACAGATAGCTTGCTGACTGAGCGATGTTAGTTGGTATAACCAGACATGCTGACAGACAGGTTGGCTCAAGGCTGAATAATGTAGCGCTGGTACGCATGTAAAATGGCGGCAACCATTCACTCAAACGAGGTGCAAACGAGTGCATGTTATATACGTTCAGTATTGACCACATTAGCTAGATTGGTTTGTGTATGGTTTGGGTATGGTATTAGAGTGTTTTGTTGATATGCGCGGTCTCATTGTGCAACACGTGATTTGTGTTGAGCCTTGCGTTCAATAGCGCGAGCGTTCTGCTACCGACACAAACAATTTGACTGGTACCGATCGTGTACTATCAAATCACATTCATTTATATATTAGAGATGCAAATATCGGTGTCAAAACGTTTTGTGTCGGTAGCAGAACGCCAGCGCTATTGAACGCTAGGCTGTATTACATGTATGTGTAGGAGTGCATGGGTGGCTGCAGACAGTGGGTGGAGACGAGTTTAGACTGTGGGAGTGGTGGGAGTGGTGGGAGTGGTGGGAGTATGGGTGATTGGGAGGAGGCGCCGCGTAGGAACAACACTACCCGAACAACGATCTGTCTTTCTTCATTTCTACGTACAAACGCCGTGGTATGTATCGTCCTCTCAATATAAAAGATCCATTGCTGCTTATCAAATAAAAGTAGCGGGTTTACTCTCACATACCAACACTAAGTTCTGTCCTGGACAGGCAATCTTGTATACGTTATTGCTGACTACTAATCTTTCCAACGAGAACAGACTGAGATCAAGGATGATTGTCTTGTGTTTATCAGAGATCATTATAGATATGTCAGATTGAGATGGATCGCGAGAAAACTCGTATCTCCTAGTGAAGCATATAAAGTATAAACACCTTTGTTTTACGGTAAGTCGGCGGTAGGTAATCAGTCAATGACGATAGTATCACCAAACTCCGTGCTTCGACAATGTTAACATATTTACGAGCTGTAATTGTTGGAATTGTGTCTGTTATAATAGTGTGTTCGCCCGCTTAAATGTAAAAATATTAGCAAATTCCTAAAAAAATCCTGCCAGGTTGGTCACCCTGCTGTTGTCTGCGTTCAGATGTAATATGTCTTGTGTCTTCCGGTCCTGTTGTTGTCTATGTATTGTGTACTTTTTGTTTTCTTTGTGCTTTTTATGCTGTTTTTGTAATATAATTATGTACCATTGCCAAAATAAAAATAAAGAATTAAAAAAAGGAAAAGAAAAAAAAGGTGCTTGTTCTCAAGATACCACAGTTTTACGCCTTGTAAACTTGTTCTTTCAAACATAAACCATGGTTTCAGACATCTAACATTGTGAGAGCGTTCACAAGAGATGTATGCACACACTAAAATTAAGTGCAAACAAATATTTATAAATCATCCATTCAGTGAAAAAAATAATCGTGTCGTATTTACTCACATGCAGTATTATTGTGGTACTTAATGTACGCCCCTGCTTCGAGTATTGACAAAACAATAAACACACGTTCAGACTGTTCTAGATTACATCAGTCAAACTGTCCAGTCTCCATATAACACACAATTAATTACTGCTCATTCGCTATCACAGTAAGGTAGCCAAAACGGAATCGCGATTGAATGTTTTCTTCTCACTGGCACTCAATGGCAGCCTACATAGAATCAACACATTTGAATGCTTTTGTGATAAAAAGTTAAAGTCTCGGGTCACGGGTCATGTGGTTTAACGCCTTCATCCATGGATCCGAACGATGTTGTAGAGGGCGCTGAGATTGAGATGCCGTTCTGATCTAAGTCAGGTCGTTTCGTCAATCCACGAACATCAAAATGCTGCGATCTTTATTATACTGAGGTATAGTTGTATACAGTGACCAGTATAGTCTACCCAGTCGAGCAATGGCATCCAGATTAAATATGGCTTAATTCATGTTGGTTGTGCAAGTATGTATTTGGTGTCGCCCAGTTACTGTTTCAAAAATTTTGGTTAGTGTGATCAATTGGTTATATGACTGAGTTTTGATGCGGATGCATGCTTCAATGGCAGTCACCAAGTCATATACTCCTGAGCATTTATTTATATCCTGAATATTATCCTTTTGTGAAACACTGAATAGCTAATGTTTTGCTCAAATGTCATTTTTGTTTCAAACGTTCAGTATGCAATCTTTGTATAAGCATAGGTGTCGTCCTTGTTCCTCATTCCAGCTTGAGGGTGAGTTCGTTATGGTTGAAAACTGTCAAAATATCTCAAAAATAGTATAATTTCAGACATGTTTACAAATATTGTATCATGTTGTTATGGCATGAATGATAAAGTGTTTCTTGTTGGCATGCCTATTTTCTTTCCAATGGGCTCAACAACCCAGATTATATTTCTGTTTTCAAAAGAGATGTTTATTTAAAATGTATGTGTCAATTTTATCAATCATTCAAATTCTACAAGTGTTACCTGAAGACACGTCCAGAGAATTGTCTTAAATGCCTGAAGCAAACTATATAAGTGTTATGCCTGTAACAAGTTTTGGGGAATATAACAGTGTTTATAGAATGTCTTATTATACGTGTTAGTGTTGATCATCTCATCTGTATTCTGCCATAGGGAAATAACATGACGTCATCAACTACTGATGTATCGCCTATTCTTGTGTTGAAACATAGTAGATACATACATGGGCGTCACTTGGTGGGGAACAGGGGGGACATGTCCCCACCCCACCCCACTTTTTGGAGTTGGGGGACTAACATGCAATGGTCCCCCCACGTTTTAGTATAAATAACACATGTCCCCCTCCCTCACTTTTCTTTAGAAAATGACGCCCATGGACACATAGGCAAATTTACATACTATTATCATGTCGCACTTATGTTTCCTGCGTCGTGTTGAGTAGTATGGGTTATTTAACAAACATGCTTGTGTGTTTTGCATTATTAACCCTTGAGACAACTATATACAACACCTATAAATAGCTCGCAAAATATATCCCTAACTGCGTGAAGCTCTGCACTCGCTTAATTGTGGATAATACAAACAAAACATGCCATCCATTATAAGATAAGTGGCTATTCCTACAAACGTATGTAAACTATTGGCCGCTTCACACTCGGCCCTGTTATTGCAAGAAACGGCAATTACATTGAATTATTAGATGGGATTAGAATCTGTGCTTGGTATGAACTTTTGCAGAACATAACACGAATAAGAGCAACCAAATATGCTGAGCCACTTTAGAAACGCACGTTATTAAAAATATTTATTTCATATGATATTTACTCGTTGATATGCGATGATTATATTATCAGTGAATCTGGCCGTGACCAGAGTGACGGGGTAGTCACTAGTGATCTGAGTGCGATGGAGCGATAATTCAGTACTTAGTGTATTTGAACACAAGACTTAGTGCCTTATCGTTCAACAAATTCTAATGGACTGTATATTGTGCAACCAAATTATATGTATTATACATGTATACACACGGCCACTCATCACCGATGCACCGAGATTGCAATGTCGATAGCGAGCATTACATCCAATTGAAGTCCAAGCACGCTTGTCCTGGACACGCAGTCAGGCTGCCTCGACTGTATGCCCAAGGCAGAAGTTAGTGTTAGTATGAGAGAGAAACTCCGCGGATTGTTATATGCAAACCCCAGACCACCGGATCAAAGACTCATAGATACTGTGTTCAAATCCCACTCGAAGCGATGTGAGTTTTAATCGCAGTAGCGGCTCCAACCCTAGTGAGAGCTTAGCCAGTCTTACACAGGCCACTGTCCCACTACTGGCTAATCAATGGCGGTGTATCTATTGCCTTGTCTGTGAGAAAGTGCATACAAATATCCCTTGCTACTTATCAAATGTTGGTAGCAAGTTTCCTCTCTCATACTAACACTAAGCTCTTTCCTGGACACGCATTCGAGACAGAGTGTCCCTGATAGACATGATTGAACCTTAACTGGATATAAGCACGCAAATAAGTTATAATAAGCTAACGTAGATATGTTTAAAAAAATTAATAGTCTTAGAACTATCTGGAGTGTGGTAATCGTCGATATAAAAATTTGTTATACACGAAACTATTAATCAAAGCCAAAACTGTATATGTGTAGACATGTTTGGTATTCTCCTTGTAGTGTATGTGTTTTTTCTATTATTTCCTCTCTTGTCTGCTGATTGATAAATCACCATGAGATGTTTTCTGATGAATATATCACCTGCTTGTTTATTTGGCAAAGAAATAGTATTCGTCTTGCGATGTTTAACGGAAGCAGCATATTGTATTAGAGTGACGACGTGATAATTGCAGAAGCACGCTATGGTGAACTATTCGAAGTTCATTACCCCAACATTGGCCGAGAATACAATAATATCAATATGCAATAAAATATGATACGATTTCCCGTCATAGACAAAGATAAACAGTTTTCCTCTGTTATTAAAATTAAACATAGTTTTCAAATTAAATTTTTTTCGAGCTTTCTAAATTAACACGAGTGTTATTACTTCGAAATATTAGTTGCAGATTTAGAACAATTTAGGATATTCACCGCTTTCTAAATTATATAAATATATCCGGGAAATCCACTGAAAACGGAATCTATTAATGACAACTATAAAACTCCATTTCCAAAACACGTGATTATCCGTTACGTCACGAGCTTCAAACAAAACTGCCTATATCTCCCTATAGAAGCCACAGAATGGTTACTTGTGTAAATACTATTAATTTAGCTATGCCAAAAATCACGCTGTTTTATTTACTCAACAGTTGTGGAAGCTGCAACTCAAATTGAAACATGCACAGGTTGAAAAAAATATACAACATTCATTTTCTTGGAAACTGAGAGTTGCTACAGTGAACATCAATTATAGCAAATGTCACATGACACACTTTTTAGAATATTGCATGGACGATAATAATCTTGTTTATGAGTAGTCTATTGCCTTGGTTGGTTGCTAGGTTATGAGTTTTAAAATTGATTGAAATTTGTTTAACATTGTCAGTAATTAGAATTGAGTTCGTCTTAAGAAAACTTAAGATTCTGTTCATGTGAACTAGTATATAGTTCCTCGTTACGAGTAAAACGCAATAGTTCCACAGCGCGCGCGTTAGTGCCAGTCTATGCGCCGTTTTAAAAGGAAGCATTAATTGTGATTGATGTATGAGGTAACAGTATCAGAACTCATTTGTTACAACCAAGTTCAATCAGCCAGCAATTTGGCAAATTTGTCCTGTTTTACGCACTGTTGACGAAACAATCTGACAAGCAATACATCACCGCAATCAGTTTATCCCTGTTGCCTTCCAAGTAGATATAACGATAATGGGTTGCTTTCTCATGCTGGCCTAACAGTTTGTACTTGGAGAGATATCCCTATTCAGAATAGATGCTAACACGTAACTGAACTAGACAGGTGACATAACAGGACGGACGTCATATTAGTTGGTCTAATGTAAGTCAATTAAGCGGCCACAATCCCAATCAATTCGCGTTTTGTAACCATGCGGAAGACTAACGTAAAAGAAAAACGACGTCTTCTACTACAATGAGCTCAAGAAGTATATTATGCTGAGTGCTGAAAGCGACTGTTTGCAAAAAGGTGAAGCCATCCTGGGTTGTGATTATGAAACAGGGTATACAATATGGTTCTTTTATATAATTATGCACATATATTTTACATTTGACACATTTTAACAAATGGCGTAATAATCTGATTTTATATTGGAAAAAAGTATTTTGTGTATTCTCATAAAGATTGAGGAATCTCCTAGCGGTATAACATCGAGAAATTTCCAAAATCTGTCGATCATAAAGGGACCAAAACAGATTATTCCAATGTTGTAATCTATATGTTCGCACAATTATTGTGATCGGAAATGAAAGCACGTAACAATGACCAGTGGCAAGTTATCTATAAAATGCATGATGTTATCTATATCATGCATGATGTAATAATTTATTATTATAACAAAGACGAGGCGTCCTTTTAGGATTTCAACCAATCAACACATGCAGTCAATCTATCTATCTATTCCCAGACCATCCCACATAACAGATCTACTGATTGTATGGAACCTAAACCGTGTAGCATTTTGATAAATCCTACGCTACTTGTTTCAAACTCATTGATATGATTGCGCCACTTGTGACTCAACTGAGCGTAATCCGCCCTGACCCCGCTATCAAACTCGACGTCCGTTACATTATCGGTTATCTAGAGATATTTCTCTTCTAGACGTGGTCGCTGTCCGTGGCGCAAGCTATCCCAACCTTGAGATCGGAGATCACTGGAACTGATAGAGGGAATTGGCAGCTCTAGGCAAAGGCTCCGTGAAGTTGACATTAACAATAATTGCTTATACCATAAAGTTTTTGGCTTGGCGGCAAGGTGAAAAAGACCGGCTTCAAAAAGAGTTCATTAACGTATATCAGTTCTTGTTTTCACTAAAAGCATTCTTGTTTCGCCTGTTTTAGCAGATACACAAGTATTAATTTTAGTTTCAGTTGTGCCGTGTATAATTACCTATTCTCATCATGATTGTTTGATTTCATATTTGCTATGATTTGTTTGTTTATAAGATTTGTCATGTCGTCACCGTAAAACTTTATTGAAAATGTGCACGTTAATAGATCTATATATCCGTCTTAGAAACACGGTGTAAACGCCCAAATGACCCAAAGCAAATCACTGTATGGCCCAAAGATTCGACAAACAAAAGGATTTTTCAAGACCTAGCATTCAATCGCTACAATATTCAAAGGCTTGAGAATTTCACAAAATTACTTTTCTTGCTCCTTGAAATTAAAATAACAAAACGATTGCAGCGGCCGCAATCATATCTATAAAATAATGCACGATCTAAATACATGTAACATTAATGTCCTCGTTCTGTACCCTATAATGAAACACCACAGAAGTGGTATAACTGACCCGTGATTGAACACACTCAATGCTCATCATAATATTTCTCGCCTATTTATACAGTTACAGGTCGTTATAATTTCGAGATATCAGTAGTTGGAATTAACCATCATATTCACCATTAAACGATGGTCACATTATTCAAACAAACATGTCTCAAGACATACTTCGATATTTATGACTCAAAACAACACAGCATAAACGAGTTTGTATTTCAACAATGCCATTACTTTTAAATTCACGAATCATGGTTGTTTTTATCAGCGCGTACTTCAATATTATATGTTAAATTACGGTCTTAACGATTAAGTGTTTGACCTTTTATTACAAATCATGTATAAAATATATATAATATACGTAATTAAGTTGCTCCCATTTGACATTCTGTTGTGTAGTCTGCATTCACGATGTCCTCAGGGAGTGGCGTCAGACCTTCAGTGATAAATGAACACCACATTCCGGGTGTCTCCGCATCGTTGTCAATCTCTGGATCTCTCCATTCTCCAACAACTTAATTTAGAACGTCAATCATTTAAAGGGAACAAACCTCTCAATCATAGAAATATATTCCCCGTGGGAATTTTCACTGCGTCTTATCAAGATGTACAAAGTAACAGTCTCGTGTTTTAATTAATATTAACACCGTATAATATGCAGACAACACTAACCTACGACACGTGCATGTTTACCAATTATAGCAAAATTGCTCAACATGGTGTCATATTTTCTGGAATGTAACAAATTCAAATGAGGTGCAAAATGAACAAATAACTAATCTAGTTAGTGGAATTAATACGCCTACCCACAAGTACAATACGAATAAGAACAAGGTAACAACAATCTTAACGAATGTGATGCCAGAAACCCAAATATAGAACTCTACTCTGGAAAATGGTGAGGGGGAAATTGCATAGGCATACCACACCACCTGGCTACGATACTGTCAAATCAGCATCGACTTTGTTGGTGATCTGTCTTTGCCTTACTCTCGTCCACGTATCTGTTCTCGCGACGTACGTAATAGATATACGCTATAACTTAACACTTACTGTAATTCCTTGCTTCTGGCTCCAAGCATTCCGAGCGTGGCTACAGACGTGTCACTAACTAGCATGTAATCAACTCAATAGAGAGTCTGGTGTCTGGTGACACTATACTATGCACACCTGCATACACTAGATATGCTGCGTGAACAGATGTACTTAAAGCTACAATTCCATATCTTAGTGCTTACAATCTCAATTATATTCATATCCAAGGTGTTTCTTGGAATCCAAATTGTTATCACCTGCCAGACAAAAGGCCAAAGACCATAGTTAGCTACTACAAATGCATTGGATATACATAAATTGATATTGAAAGCAATAAGATGTGAGTAAATGTTAAGTTTAATCCTTTAAAAATGCTACATCAGCCAGAAAAATGTTTTGTGTGGATACATTTATGAAAACCATCCAGGTGCAGATAAAGCCATCCTAGAACCTTAGCCTCCTTTATCTAACCCCTACTCGACCCTCCCCATTCTCCATTATTCACACCAACATTCTTAAACTGTTTCAATTCAGTCTTATTTCGGTTTTGTGAAGCATTAATAGTATCCAAGAATATATTTAGTTGCTGATTGAGTAGAGGAATGACGTAAATGACGTCTGGCTTTGTTTATCTACGGTGTATGCGTGTGGTCGCATTTATATAACATCAGTTCAAATAGATAGTTGCATGGAAATATAGCCTATTTATCTTTAGATTGATACAGAATCATGGATGTCTATAGAATATAGGCTGATTGCGACGTCACTCCATAACGCACTCAAAAAGCAGGTGTTAAGAGTTTAAATGTAATGTATAGGATCTGAGTAGTTTATGTCCTTCATACGCACTTCTCTACTTCATCTAAAGTCCAGACCGCAAACAGATGCAGAGAAATAAATGTTTGTACGAGAGACAAGTCGAGAAATGCGCTAAAACAAATCACTTTCTCGAGACAAGACGAAACTCTCTGGTTATGTTCCGATATTGTGAGCCTTATACTTACGTAATGAGTCCCGTCTATTTACGTCTTGTTGAGTGCAGGGTATTTGCGCCATGGCAACGTGCTCAACAGAACTAACGTAAACCCTACAGATTAAAAATAACGAATTGATCAACATTAGCCTGCACGACACACACTTCTCTCAAAACAGTTCGCTCAGTTCAGATGGACGCACGTCTACTTGTCGCTTGGTACATGCGACTTTCGTTCCAGAAGTGCACTCAATCGCAAACAAAAGGACACCACTCTTTTCCAATAAAAAAGAAGTGCACTCTATTCCAATAAAAAGAACACTCCATTTAAAAAAAAACCCACTCTGAATAAAAAGGAAAAATGCTCTGTTTCAATAAAAAAAAAGAACATTGTCTTTTACCAAAAGAAAGAACACTCTATGCCAATAAAAAGATCACTATATTCTAATAAAATAAGAACGCTGTATTTTAGTACAACAAGAAAGAATCTATTGAACAAGTAGGTGGACTTATCATCCCAACAAGAAGACACCGTATTCCACGACCTGCAGCATGAAAAGAACACTCTATTCCAACAAGTAGACTGATTATGTATGTATTATGGAGAAGGGCCTACTAAGTTGGAAAAACTTTTGCCTAATCCATTTGTTTTTCAAAAGCATTAACCTATGTCTCAAATCAAAGTGAACTGATGTTAAAATTTAACTGGACACTCACTGCATACAAGACGAGGCAGACACACTACATCCCACAGGAAGGAAACTCGTCACAGAGAACATAGAACATAACATCCTACAGAAAGACAACTCGTCACACAGAACATAGAACATAACATCCAACAGGAAGACAACTCGTCACACAGAACATAGAACATAACATCCTACAGGTCGTACACCACCACTGATTTTATGATTTCTGATATAAAATTGCAGTCGAGGCATCTGAACTGCGTGACCATGACAGACGTATATTAGAACCTCTATTGGACATAAGCACGTAAATAAGTTATAACTAACTTACGTACATGTTATTGCTTTCAGTATCAATATAATGTATATCCAGTGCGTTTTTTAGTAGCTTGGACTTTTGTCTGGCACGTGACAAATGATTTTAGGCAAAAGTAAATATTAAGCTGCTATAACACTTTGGATGACAAGAAACACATTGGATGTACATAATTATGTTGATATTGTGAGCACTAAGATGTAAATAAATGCTAATTTTAATAATACAGAGCTAGAAATCTACATGTATTACAAATAGCATTCATCATAAACTTAGGCAATGTGGTTTTTCAAAATACAGGATAGCTCATTTAATATCCTCTATATAATGAAAAACTCAGTCTAAGGAACATACCAGCTGAAATACAGACCCAAACATGCCAATAGTTAGCAAAATCAGCTTTTTCATTTTAAATGTCAGATATCAGAAATTTTGATACCTTTGTTTAGCTCTTGCAAATCTCTGATCCACGGGACTCTAGTGAGATATGTGATCATGCACAGTCTGTGCTTGTGATAAAATACAACTGTAGACATGGTATGTAACATTAGCACAATCTGGTAGATAAAAGCAGATTTTCATACGAACGCTTTATGATAACGTCTTTGCATATGATCACTACATAGACGTTTCCACTATCAGCAGGCATGAAGAGATCTCCAGAGTCCCTGATGTCTGCTGCGAATGTTCACGGCAAAACAGGGCGAGAGAAAAAACATGAGCTAGTTTATCAAACCGAAACGTTCACTTACGGTTTTTTTAATTTAAATTCTAAAAATATTCATTGAATATCTGTGAAAGCCATCGAGGATGTCAGGTGCTGTGATGTTCAAAGTGAAGCGGATTGTTCTGCCCGCCGAGACATTATCCGTACAAATCATACTCATAAATACAGTTAGGTGTATTTGAATTTGGTAATGCAATTATTAGATTAAATATTTTTTAATTATAGAGGATGATTTCTCCACTTCACAACCCGTCTGTTACAGTCCCCAATCGAAAATCTTCGCAATTGGTTCTCAAAACAGGTGTACCTTTCGTTGTCTAAATATCAAAGCCCACGTGATTTAGACACATGGTGTCAGAGGAAGCCAACGAACGCAACATACGCTACACTACTCCTTTGTACATACTTTTCTACAGACAAGGATAGCACATTATTACCATTACTACTTTAATTGTAGATAACTGTTTGTAACGAACGCAAACTTCGATTTGGAATAAGCCTACTTGAGCCACATACGCTTCGCCTTTAAAAATACGATTTTACAGACAAGATAGCGCATATTACATTTGGTGTACCTGTTGTGGATAACTGTTTGTAATAGGCACATACCTCAGTCTAGAAGAAGCCTACTTCAGCCGCATAGGCTACTCCTTTAAAGACAGACAGGATAGCACATAACAGCACTTTTAATGTACCAGTTGTAGACCGCTGGATGGAATGGTCCAACCAGGCTTATATACATCACATAGCTTTGTAACTGTTTTTCTTACATCAACGCTAATATTTGTAAGTAAAATCTCGTTATATGGATCAGACTATTTGTTTCATTCTCTAAAGTTTAATTCTATTGTTTAACACAGTCACTTTGTTACAATATTACTGGTCTTGCATTCCTACTAGACTTTCATTTCTCTTAGTACAATCTACACGGTCTGGTTACCAGCATGATCATGATTGTCATTTTACAAAACATGGCTTGCTTGTCTCAGCCAAGGACTAAGCGAAATGATGCAAGTCTGACAGGAACGTGCTCGAACACGGGGCTCATGAAGAGCAATCATAAATGATTTAGGAATGCTCATAATGCAGACATCAAAAGAAGTGCTTCGTTCACAAAAGACATTATCAATACAGACACGTGTATACAACCTGGTAATGGCATCTGTGATAGAGAAACAGTTTGTGTAATAGAGCACGAATGTTATAATACATAAACAGTATGATGTAGACAATTTATATCAGCACAATTGCATGGGACCATCTTTAAAACTCGATGTGCCATTGTATGATATATGATGTGTGTGTGTGTGTGTGTGTGTGTGTGTGTGTGTGTGTTTGTGTGTGTGTGTGTGTGTGTGTTTGTGTGTGGGTGCGTGTGTGTGTGTGTGGGTGTGTGTGTGTCT
>JAULBR010082940.1:0-13604 GCA_032355825.1 Melanodrymia aurantiaca
TTGTTTGTAGTCATATAATAAATGTATGCAATTATGTAGATGAACAAGGGCAGTGTTTTCGCTTGTTATAATGATTATACGCGAATTAATTGTCTTGTGGCTGGCTCCATTGCTTACGTCACGAGAAAAATCCATCGTCGGCCATTGAAAATAGAATTTACTGACGATTTTTTTTATGTATTTGAATTAAAATATTTTTATTTGTTAACCTAAAGAGATATTATCATATAATTTGGACACAAAAATAGGACTTTTTTTTAATTTAAAAAAATGTTTACCTTTTTTCTCTACGTTAAGCGAAACTAAAGTTATCTACGATAAACATACTGCAAATATTGTGACGAGGACTATAGACACTTGTCAGTCAGAGAATTCTCTAGTCGAAGAATAATTTCCATAATCAGTCGTTGGTCAAGCAGTTCATCTTTCACACGCGTTTCTCACAATGTGGGAGATGTATTTTGAGCTGAATGACGAAGCTACTAATTGGCTCTAGTCGCCACTGGATCTGTGCCAGCAACTCAAGACGTGTCAAAATAAAATTACACTGACAGAATTACCAGGATAATTTTCATTTTAACAATAAGCAGGTTTCAGAGGCAATATAGGAAATAGAACACTACACTCGTGTCTGTTAGAGACCATTTATCTTAAAAATCAATGTTTAAAAATGTACATGTTATCTAACTCATTTTTGCTTCTTAAATATGATTTTAAACTTCTCGCTGTAATCATATCTGATGTCAACTCATGTTTTATTCTCTATGAATAATTAATTAATCAAATGATAGTTGTATCTTATTAGTAACTTTCCTTCCATGCTTGGCTTGTCTTATTTGTAATACTAGTTTAAATTGTCTTTTAGATACCTATTGTGATCATCATCTGCCATGGAAACGATTTCAAATTTGAAGAGATCTATTTCCAGTGGGAGTAATAACTTGACGGAAGATGGAGAAGCTCCTACCAAGAAAGCTAGACAGAGGGAAAGTTTTGAGTTGTCTGATCTCGAAGAAGACTCGGAGAAAACTCAGCTATATGAATGCGTTAGTCTACCTGTGTCAGACCTCAGCAGCCAGACACCGAGCAGTCTGCCTCTTCTAGAATACAACGATGATCAAGGGAAGAATTCTACACTTGATCATTGTCAAAGTAAAATCACGACACAAACTTCTTTCAAGCACACAAAAAAAGACAATGGAAACATTTGTGTAAATTCTTTGCCAGTAACACCAACGTTGACTAAAATACCATCTATTCAAAGAGATGTAGAAGTAATTGCTGCCATTATACCACATGTAAACCTTTCTACTGTTTATAAAAAACTTGTATATAATCGTGTTGTGGAAAATCGTCTCGATGTTGTGTCGGCCGAGATTCTAGATGGGATATCTAATGATCACGTTGCTCGCGATGTCACATCTGCAGCGACAGAAACAATAAAATGTGCAAATAAAAAGACAAATGACTGGGCGGATGTATTGGACTGCAATGATGTTCCAACAAGAGTATGCAATAACAATGAAGTACATGCACATGCAAGTGGAAAACCATTAGACAAAGACATTGCTGAGGGAGTTAAGTGTGACATTTCAGTTTGCAGTGCAGCTGTAGAGAGTTTATTTGAAGAGGTTACTCTAGTGCTTAGACGCGTGGCCAGCGATTGCGACCCCAACAAGGTCTATAACATGCTTGAGCAGCTGCCGGCTGATAGCGATCGAGTCAATCAGGTTGTCAATCAGCTGAACACAAAACATTGTCTGTCAGAAAATAATACGTTAAAAAGAGATGATTCAATTTCAGATAATCCTGCTTTAAGAAATGATCCAGTATTTCGAGATATGCGAATCATTTCCAAAATGTTTCCCGACAAGGATAGAAATGAAATCTATGCGTACGTCGAAGCTCATCATGACAAGAAGGATCGCGTGCAGGTTGTTATTGAGGAGTTTTTAAAATCTGCTGCCAGTGGTAGCCAGGACCAATCTGTACCGTTAGACGCGGCCGACTCGAGTGACACGCCA
This sequence comes from Melanodrymia aurantiaca, assembly GCA_032355825.1. Taxonomy (NCBI): domain Eukaryota; kingdom Metazoa; phylum Mollusca; class Gastropoda; order Neomphalida; family Peltospiridae; genus Melanodrymia; species Melanodrymia aurantiaca. The sequence goes on from JAULBR010082940.1 coordinate 2,025, forward strand.
ACACGGTTGAAGCCGTTCGGTGGCGTGTGTACATTCGAAACACAGGTTGATGATTTACGAGACGTATTCCCTGACTGTGATCCCAACTACATATTTGAAGAGCTAGAAAAGCGCGCTGATGATAACGACAGAGTTAAAAATCTCGCCGCTTCCATGTTTGAGAAGCGAGATTATCCAAAGTTAAAAGATCTTCTTGCTAAACAAACTAAAATTGCTTTGAAAAATAGATTAAATAGGCTGAAGTTTAATTTGGAAATCTTTTTGTCCAAATTTCCTGACCCAATAAAAACATTTAATGACTGTGATAAAAAGATGAATGAGAATTACAAAGATCACAGTTTAATTCAGCTGAAGAATGACTTTCCTCACTTCAAAGATGGCTACATCAAGTCTGTGCTTGAACTGCACAACCATCACTACTGCTCCGCGAGGAAGGTTTTGCAATCAGAGCAGACACAGTTGTCAGGTATAGAAATAGCTTTCTTCATTTTTATCTTCTGCTACTAGCCCCCATAGTGCAGTGGTTAATTCATCTTGCTTAACACTGGTAGGTACTGGGTTCGAATCCCATTCATGGTATATGGGATTTTTAATACCAGTACCATTACCAACCCAGACTGAGTACACCGTATGGCTCAATGGGTACCACTATACCGACCAGTGTACTACCACTATACCGACCAGTGTCCACAACTGGTGTAACAAAGTTTGGTATGTACTGTCCTGTCTTTAGAAAAATGCATATCAAAGATCCCTTGCTACCTGTCAAATGGGAGTAGTGGATTTCTTCTCTCATACTAACACTACTGTCCTGGACAGGCAGTTGAGACAGCTGGACTGACTGCATGTCCAGGACAGACGTTCTTCAACCTTAATTGGATATAAGCTCATAAATAAGTAATTACTAACTAACTGTCTTCTGTTTTTCTCCATTTTATTTTATGTGTATTGTACATTAATGTTGAAAATTTATGTTTTTATGTAATCCTCAACAGCTTTTCTTGTTATGTCCTTTTTAAGCTGGGTGACTGGTTTCTGCCTGGATAATGATGTTATTGTTTTTCTCAGGTACTGGGAGAAATTCGAAGAAGTTACGGTATCAATCTAGATTAGCAAAAGTATCACTGCCCGAAGAACCTGATGAATTCTTCTTCCATGAAGTGTTGTTTTATGAAAATGAAAGGAAAATTGAAGGTAGATTGTTGTTTTAGATTAGACAGATCACAACACGGTAATCTTGAGGCCAAGCCACGAGGCTTTAATCTTCTTCATGGTTTACCATTATTTTAAATATCATTGTTTTAGTTTCATTATTGTTTGTCCGGTACTGGACACCGGTTTGTAGTATTCATCTGATTTTTAATATAATTTTTTATCATCGTTATTACTATGTTCTGACACCCAATAGCCGATGTATGTTTTTGTGCTGGGGTGTCGTAAAACATCAATTCATTCATTCATTCATTCTTCTTCATGGAGACCATTACAGAACTGTCGTTCCCCTACGGAGCTCACACGAGATTACGTACATTAATATTAAGGCCAATATAATTAACACCTTACATGTATGTCATATCGAAACAGGCTGCAGGTGGGTTAGGTTCTTGATCGTTTTATGTTAGTACTTAGATACAAATTGTTTGTAATTATTTTAATAAACTGCTTTCTATAGGGACATACAATTTAGTGTGTCCAGTATGTGGAGTATTTCTTCTAATATTAGTATTTTCCGTTATTATTATAATTTTATTATCCAGTACTTATTATTATCTAGTGTTATCCAGTACGATATGTTGTTTAAGAATTGAAGTTGTTACTTGCAGAACACTTGAAAGTAAAAGAAGAGGAACGGAAAGTACAGATCATAGTTGCCAAGGAAAAGGGTGAACTGTACGAATGTGGATGTTGTTTTGATGATCAATGTCTGTTTGAAGACTTATCGACGTGTGCCGACGGTCATCTCTTCTGTAAACAATGCATCCAGCGATCCACCGAGGTTGCTATTGGCGACGCAAAAACCAAGTTTCCATGTCTAACGGGGTCATGTGATCATGACATCCCGGTGTCTGTGTTACAGCAAGTTCTCTCTAGTGCCCTCTTTTCACGTCTGCTCACCAATCTTCAGGACGAGGAGATAGAAAAGGCGGGCATCGCTGACCTTGAGTCGTGTCCTTACTGCAGCTTCGCCACCATCATGCCCGACCCTAACGATAAAGTCTTCCGCTGTCTCAATGCACAATGTTTGAAAGAAACTTGTAGGTGAGTAGTTCTCAGTATAACTTATTTCAATATCGTGTATGATTAATTGAGTTTGTAAGTGAATTGGCAATGAATATGTCAAGAATGAACATGCTTAGTTTACAATTGTTGTGCTGTTGTAGTTAAAGAGAATAGGTCACCATTTTGGTACAAAAAAATCACAATCCTGTGACGACAAATTTATTTGCATATAAATATACTAGGAAACACTGTCCTTGTTTACTACATAATTGAATACATTTATTATATGATTATAAACATCAACAGAAATGTAAAAATGCTATTATATTATGTAAAATTCTTGCACAAAACACGCAACCAAATAGTTTGAACACTTCTAATTTTTGCCATTCAGGGTCTTTAAACAAGCGAGAGAAACAATCATCATTTTTTGTTTGGTATATAGATAAATAAATACGGCAATTCCAACAGCCTTGGAATTATCTTCTTTATTTGTGACAGCGGCCAGAGACTGTATTCATGTAAAACACTTACATCTCCATGTTGTTGTTAGGCTCTGCAAAGAAATCAATCACGTGCCGTTGAAGTGCAATGAAGTGGAGAAAGAAGGGGAGACAAGTATGCGAGTTTACATTGAGACGCGGATGTCCGAGGCGATGCTCCGACAATGTCACAACTGCAAGAAACGCTTTTTCAAGGATGACGGCTGCAACAAGATGACATGTACATGTGGTGCCAGTTCATGTTACGTTTGCAGACAGCCAGATATAGACTACGATCACTTCACTCAACATCCAGAGTATGCATCTTACATATATTTTCACTTTATACATAACTAAACCCAGTTTGTGGACAAATTATTCACCCATAGCTTCTTTCTTGTGTTAAGTTATTACACAGAACTGCAGTGTTTGTTGATCATAAGATAATTACCGACTGGACTTGTTTCCCCAGGTGTGGCAATATTGAGCAGGCAAAAATAATACACAAGAGAGAAATGGAAAAAGCTGCTGAAGATGCGAAGAAACAATATCTGAAAGATCACCCGAATGCAGATCAAATATCTTTGAAATACGACCCACTCAAGCACATCGATGAATGTAGGTTTATCTTGTATATATGTTACAGTCATTAAGCCAAACCAGTCATTAGGCCTAATGACTGAAATGTTTAGGCATTAGGCCTAATGCCCAAGACCGTCAGACATTAGGCCTAATGACTAAAATTTTCAGTCTATACTACACGATCAACCACATTGGTGGATGTAGGTTTCTCAAAACCCAAATAACACTAGTAAAATTTGTTACAAGTTTTAAAGAAATCGCAATTTATTTTTTCATCAGTTTGAGCTTTTGTTAAAGGCAAACTCCTGAGTTACATGTAACAATTCTGGCCAACAGAGCATTTTTAATTAGTAAAATTAACATTTACTTACATTTTTGTTTTGGTATCCACATGGGATACTGGATTTTAGAATCTGGTATCTGATTTTAGAATCTGGTATCTGATTTTAGAATCTGGTATCTGATATTAGAATCTTGTATCTGATTTTAGAATCTGGTATCTGATTTTAGAATCTCGTATTTGATATTAGAATCTGGTATCTGATTTTAAAATGTTGTATCCCCAGGATACTAAGATATCACGTATCTCGAACCCTAATCAATGTTTATCACGTGATTACTGTTTTCATTTCAGATAAGACGTCGTCTAGGTTTGGATTTAATGGACAGTAAGTACATCGATGATTTTTACTTGTATTTGTATTTACTTGTTCCCGTACAAAACCTCACATGATCTATTACAAACATCACTTAATCTACTACAAATATCACTTAGTCTACTACACCTAACATAATTGACTACAACACTCATTTAATCTACTATAAGTAAAAGATTTGTTAGCTTCCTTTTAAAGATAATTGCGGTAGGATGGTTTTTTAATTTTTTTATGAACCTATAATTTTAACATCGAATAACCAAAGTATGTATTCTAAAACTATGCTAGTGCTGGTTTAAATACAAGACTATTATAATTAATGACTGTTGCCTTCTAAAATCTAAATAAATCTGCACATATTTATACGAACAAATTTTCATATATTAAAAAGCATACAGTGACAGATATAAACCTTTACCATTGCAAATTAGTGTTTTAAAAACACCATAAATTACCCAATAAACAGACTGGTTTAACATCATTCCAAAGGAATACCAATTATTATAGAGAATTTCCAAAACCACTATCCTGTCTGAATGTGTTATCCCTTTAAAGATACTGGTCATTCGAAAACATTGTGCAGTTTTATGGTAGAAGCATGGAATTTGATTCAATGATTCTGTATACCATACCAGTATTTTTAATATCGAGACCTATCTTGAAAGTCCGACTTATTGACCTTTGTGGCCATTTTTAATTTAGCCCTGTATGTAACCCGTTTTGATCAATTGCAGTTGACCCATCGCATAATTTATGACTGCTGTCTAAACTAGTAAACCCATCTTAATATAATCTAGACATTAACTATCAATGCTAGCAACTTCCAACAGTGAAAAACAAAATCTAAATGGCCGCCATATTTCATATTCGGTTAGTGCAGAAGATAAACTCTGATATGAATGGTTAAATCTTCATTCTTGCAGCCACTAAAGTATGTGATCATCTTTGTCAACGTTAAAAATGATTGTTTTTATTGTTCATCACGATATGATGCACAATTGATGTAGCTGGGTTTTTTTTATGAAATATCCTACTTTGACAGATTTTGAACATCCATGACGTCCATTATTTGGAGCAACATTCCACCTGTTCCAGAATACAGTTAGGGCATGTTCATTATATGCCGATTTTAAGTAATGCTATGTCCTTCTGGCTCAGGATTTTCATCACCTGGGGTTATAATGTCCATGATGGACTGGTGAAAACTTCCAAAAGGTTCTATGCTAGACATTCAGAGGCTATTTTACAAAATAACTAATTATGGGGGACCGTTTGTGACAAATATTTATGTTGAGCAACCACAGTTCACCCAGAAGAGATGTCTTTGGTGCATTCTGGTCACATGTAATGTATGGTATACAGTACATTACTGCATGGTAATGTGTTATTTATTCTAAAACGTGGGGAGGTGTGGACACGTGCCGCACCAAGTGACGCCCATGACAACTTGGTGTGCGTGTGTGCGTGCGCGTCACTTAACATGTATTCTATATAAATATATGGTCACGTTGGTGTTATAGACTCATACTCCATTTTTAAAGCTGCTCTTAATTTTCAGGGATAGTGATTATGATGATGAGGAGGAGGAGGATGATGAGGATGAGGATCATGATGAGGACTATGAAGACTATTACTGAACAGTTGTTATTGGACGACTTCATCTGTGCACTCGTTTCCTATTCCTAACACCAGACTCGTTCCTAACACAGTTTTCTCTCAACACATTCCCGTCTATGAAACACCAGACCTGCTAAAAACACTCAACAGTTAGTGACATTCTAGCAGACTGGTCGTTATATTGCTCAAGTGTAAGCCATGCAATCTCTCAATCAGCTGGAAATCAATCCATCATGGCCAACATTGCAAAGTGTTTTCACATTTCGATAATAGCAGCATATTTTGTGGAAATTTAGTAAAAAACAGATGGCAGCCTTGAATTTTTAGCTTCCTCAAAAGAATGACTAGCTAACAATATTAAACAAATTATTTCATGTCATCTGGAATGAGTTTGTAAAAAATAATGTTTATCGAAATACTTGATGTCTGGAAGAAACAACAAATAGATTGATTGTATGAATATGCTGATGCACATTCACTGTGATAATCACAAACAACAAAAAGCCATGTTTACTTTCCCTGTGAGTTTATTTACAATGAATACCAATGAATGTTAATCCTTTCATAACATTGCAGTGTATCTAATGTGACTGTCTAACAAGTATGGTACATTTGTGAAACAACCGTGTCAAAATACATGTATCGGGATATAATCAATTAAAAACATTGATGCATGATGTATTCATATAACAAATTATGTAATATTTAAACATGCACTTCGCTGAAGAGAAGTAATTTAATTCATGATTGTATGAATTGTAACCAGTTTGAAAATTGTTCTGTGATCCAACTATTTATAGTAAACAAATAAAAAATGTCCTTTATCGATTTGTGTAGTAAAAATTGTATAACGGGCACCATGATGTACTACAGCCTTGCCGTAGAAAGTGACTCAAAATTGTCTAAAGACTGGGAGAGTGGAACCTGTTCAAAGCCAGCTCGTCCGTGGATTACGATCTCGATCTCTCGATATATATATATATATATAATTTCAAACTTACAAAGAGGTAAAAATCACATCAGTCTATGTGAAGCATAACCATGTGGGATACGTGTTGGTTTCTCTAATAAGCTGTTTCTGTATTACATGTGCAAGTATAAGAAAAGATTATCTTCACACAATGTTCTTAGACTTCCAAATGAGAAAAGAATCCCCTGAAAACCTGGACAGACACCATTTCTATGTCATTCCACTGTTGTTTAAAATGGGCTTGAAGTAATAAGTTGGCAATAAGGCCAAATAAAAAATAATAATTGATGATCGTGCCCACCCGTACCTAAAAAATGCACCCATAAATTTATTATATGTTTTATTTGATTAAAAACTGTTGAAAATGCATCGAGATGGCAGAAAATCACCAGGTCCATCTGGCAGCCAACATTGCGATGTGTACATGAATGAAATGTAGTCCATTATTAACATGTAGTCCAATATCAAAATGTCCTTGGAGTTGTCAGCTCTGTACCTGGTCTCCAGGGTTGTATAACGTTTTTCACAGAAAAAAACAAACAAAAAAACACTGCCCGCACGTCCTTGATTTGTGTGATGAAAAGACGATCACCAATTATTATTATATTTTTTTGGCCTTAGAGGTAGGGTTTGTTCGAACTACCTTATAGGAGGTTCCCTTTTTTTAAAAAAAACCACCATCTCGCTGAATTGAATTATGTATCGCTAGGTTCAGTGATGTATGTATTGGTGTATGTCTCACTGTATTGGTGTATGTCTGTTGGTGTATGTCTCACTGTATTGGTGTATGTCACTATTGGTGTATGTCTCACTGTGTTGGTGTATGTCTCACTGTATTGGTGTATGTCACTGTATTGGTGTATGTCTCACTGTGTTGGTGTATGTATCACTGTAATATTGTTGTATGTATCACTGTATACTATTGGTGTGTGTATCACTGTTTTGGTGTATGTCTCACTGTATTGGTGTATGTATGTGTATTGGTGTATGTCTCACTGTATTGGTGTATGTCTCATTGGATTGGTATATATCTCACTGGATAGAGGTATATCTCACTATTGGTATATGTCTCACTATATTGGTGTATGTCTCAATGGATTGGTGTATGTCTCACTGCATTGGTGTATGTCTCACTGCATTGGTGTATGTCTCACTGGATTGAGGTGTGTCTTACTGTATTGGTGGATGTCTTACCGGATTGGTATATGTCTCACTGCATTGGTGTATGCTTCACTGGATTAAGGTATGTCTCGCTGTATTGGTGTATGTCTCAATGGATTGGTGTATGTCTCGCTGTATTGGTGTATGTCTCAATGGATTGGTGTATGCCTCACTGGACTGGTGTATGCCCTCTGAATTAATATACTATGTATGTGCATTATAGGGAGTAAATTTTTGAATTGAGTCTGATGACAAGAGTGGCATGAATTGGTTTTATAAAACAAAGATGTATGTTAAGTGAATGGCAACACTGAGTTTTTATTCTACGTGTATTTAAGGACAGCGGAGGATTTCAGATGGTGTCATTGTTAAAGTTGGCAGAAATAACAGAAGAAGGAGTGAAGTTTCAGTCGCCTCACGATGGATCTGAAATGCTGCTGACACCCGAGCACTCCATTCAAATACAGAATGCATTAGGTATAATTGCAATAGAATCTAGTCAAATCAATTGTAAACAAGGTGTGATAAAGTCTGTTTAACGACACGAGACCATGTGTTAACAAATGTATGTTTGTTTTTCCAGGCAACAGCTGCAAGGTGGGCTCATATTGCAATTCATGAAATTATAGTAGCATTTGTTTGACTGCATTGTATAATGTACTTGTACTACATGTATGACTGCATTGTGTAATGTACTTGTACTACATGTATGACTGCATAGTGTAATGTACTTGTGCTATCGGCTGGTTGTTTGGTTTTTGCAGGTGCTGACATCATCATGCAGCTTGATGATGTTGTATCGAGTACAACCACAGGACCCCGCGTCGAGGAAGCTATGTACAGGTGCGTACGCAAGTCTGCTAGCATGCTAAGAGATACACATGTGTGGGTATGTGTCATGATCAGACCTTTAGATCGCATTGATATGGGCACACCCTCTATATTGTGAGCTCATGCACTCTGGAAAAGTCATTTATTTTTTTATAATTAATAGATGACGGTTGCTGAAGAACGCAGTCTCTACCGAAACATCTATTTTGTGGCAAACATTACGACTATGATATAATTTGTTTTTTTGTAGGTGGCATTTATAAAAGATCTTGTAAAAAAGAAAGCAAAAAAGTTGTTTCTGACTGCAAACAATGTCTTCCCATCTACATTAGCACTGCATGATTAAACTACATTCTTATTCAGTGATATGCAGCATTCCTTATCAATGCCATGTTGAGAACAAACAAACAAACCAAACATTTTAAATAATATAGTTGACCTCATTTTGGCACATGTATTTTGGGCACATTATTTGCCATCGCGAAACTGCAGTCTAAAGCCCTATATATGATATCACCAATTCATGTCGAGTTCTAAATGGAATGGAAACATAAATTTGAAAAGGCATTAAAATGCTGTGACTGTCACCAATTACTTTTTCGACATTGCTAATTGCCTTCGCACATTTTGAGTGCTGTACTAAGAAACTATCCCACTATCAGCTATCGTTGATTATTCTTTTGCATATTTTATACTGGACTCAATACATAGAAATCTCTATACATGTTTGCAGAACGATCCGCTGGTTAGATCGGTGTATAGAGGCACATCAGCGACCACACGACCAAAGCATCTTTCCCATAGTGCAAGGCGGGCTGGATCCAGAACTCCGGAAGAAATGTGCTCTAGGTAAATATTGTGATATAAAAAATTATATAAATGGTATCACAATGCACAATTAATTCCAATAACTATTACATGTTATTATTGTAATGAAATTTGATGTGTTGTGATTGGTTAGTAGCTAGTTCATACAATCTGTCCAAAAATTGAATAGCTAATAATGACTGTTTGTTTTTGGTCTGTCTTGTCTCTCTATTTGTTGGATGTACTTGATATATCATTCAGGTTAAACATGACATGTGGCGTGTAAAATGACTATTTCACGGTCTATTTTTTATGTACCCCGGTACTGTTTATTTAAGAAGCTACTTTTGTAAATTTTTGCTACTATTTTAAAGTTGGTTATGTTTTTCAAACAGAGTTGACAAAGCGTGATGTTCCGGGTTTTGCTATTGGTGGGCTCAGTGGTGGGGAGGAGAAATCAGAGTTTTGGAAGATGGTCACTCTATCCACAGATCACCTGCCAAAAGGCAAACCTCGATACCTCATGGGAGTTGGGTAAGATTTGAAATAATACCCACTGAGTTATGGTACAGATTTTCAGCGTGTGGCATAGGCAATTAAAACCTCAATACCTCAAAGGAGTTGGATTAAATTTGAAATAATACCCACTGATTTACACTGTGTTTCAGATGTTCGCTGTGTGGTGGAGACCAAACATTGCTGTATTTTTTACCAATTCAATTTGCATCTAACACGGTCACCATTGCTTCATGCCAAAACATATTAAACCAAGTTCTTTACCAAACAACTGTTAAAATTGTTTTCTTTGTGTGTGTGTGTGTGGATTTCTCTTGCTTAATTTGGCATCGGTTGTTATCCATGGTTGTATTTGTATTTAATGAAATATTAACTGACATGTTTCAGATTTGCAGTGGATCTAATCGTGTGTGTTGCTCTTGGTTGTGACATGTTTGACTGTGTCTTCCCAACCAGAACAGCGGTAAGCATTGAACACTATAATAGATACTGACGTTGAATTTACCTTCTGTTCAATAAATCCAAATCGATTCAGAATTGAACAGTATAATATACAAGATCCCTAACATCACTACAGTAATAACCTCAGCCATTTTTTTAGGTTGATTAGTTTATGGACACGTAACCCAATTATTGCATCTATGTTAGTTTATGTCTGCATTCAATAATAGTTATAGGAATTACATTGAGGAATCATCATAAAAGTGTTTAATATGGAAATATCAGCCGTGCCAAGATTGAGTAGATGAGATTGGTATTTTCCATGTTAAACAAACATGAGATGCGAATTCTATTTATCCCATAACACTTCTAAAATAAAATGTTGAACTCGATATTAGTATATCTCATGTTGAATTACAGTTATAAAACAGTCTTCGTTAATATCACGTCATCATGTTTCGTACGAACGTAACCTTACATCACAAACTTAAACTAAATCTTCACAACGTTACATTCGGGTGTAATAATTTTCATAAGTCTTTATTACATTAGTGAATATCAAACGGGGATTATGACAAGGATATTATGGGTTATCATTTCAGTGTTTTATTTAATAAAAATATTTCAGAGATTTGGATCTGCCCTCACTCCCTCAGGTCCACTGAATTTGAAAAGTGGTAACTTTTCAAAGGATTTTAAGCCAATCGACGAATCATGCTGCTGTACGACATGTAAACACTACACCAGAGCCTACCTACACACGATAGTCACTGTGGAACCAGTAGCATGCCACCTCATCACCATACACAATCTAGCTTACCAGGTTCTTATCTACTTTAATACCCATTCATTAGACATCGCAGTTTAATAATGTAGTACAATCGTTCATCACGTTGTGAGATACGATTTTGACTTCATGATTTTGTAGCTTCAACATTGTATAGTGTCACATTTGAAATATAGGAAACGAATATAAACAGTTTTTTTTATCTGATCATTGCTATAGTATAACTCTTTATTTATTGTTTGAGCAATTTAGCACACTGTAATAAATCAAATACTATACTTGTTCCAGCAAGATACCATATACATAGAGATTATTAAATGAGCGAGAGGGTCGTACGAAAATTATGAAACAAGTTTGTGAATAACGCAATTCTCAAACGAGTTTCATAATTTTCGTGCAACCCTCGCGCGAGTATAATAATTTCTTTATTATACACACGTTAAAAAGAATTGGTTTTGAATGAGAGACACTGTTAAACTTACAGAACCGAACCTTGTCGGTTATCCACAA
>JAULBR010082951.1:0-13604 GCA_032355825.1 Melanodrymia aurantiaca
GGATAGTTTGTTATGTATACGGCATGTTATCTGTACAGGTGTAAACTGAAGCAGTAAGAGTCTGGGATAACTGTATGTTATCTGTACAGCGCACACATCTAGATTCAAACATACGATTAAGGAAAAACTGTGATCTGTACGGTGTACATGTACGGTGTACAAGTAATAGTGACGTCGAAGCGTTGTTTTAAGTGGGGTGGAGGGGGCAAATGATAGTGATCGTTATTAAGCAAGGCTTGAAATTGTTAAAAAAGGCTCCAACAGTCCCGAGTCAAACATGAGTCTTGATGAACTGTATGTAATCTGTATGGCGTACAAGTCTATCAAGCTCTAAACATGTGATATGTTCAGGGCCAGGACCAATGGATATGCATGAAACCATCACTTCTGTTAACCACACACAAAAGTATTAATATAAGATATTTTATTACAAAGATAAAATTAAGTATTTTATAAACAGGCATAAAAGGCAACAACATAAAATACAATCATCGTTAAGTCAATTTAATACAATATTGAGCAGCAAATGACGAAGATGTCACAATGAGTTAGATGACATTTTACAAAAATCGAAATCCAATTATCTCACCAACGTTGAATTATAAACGGGTATTTATTTTTCTTTGAAATGGGAATTATATTTATTAATGTTATCGAACAAAACATCTGCACAAATTTTAATAAATAATTTAAATAAGTGATCTCTGCTCTTGTGATAATAAATCAAAATGATTGATGTTATAAATGAAGAATTTATGGCTGCTAATAATAGTATTTCAATAATGATATGTCAAATCATTCTGTTTAAAATTTGTTTTTAAATATACACTGTAGTTATTAAAGTAACCGAAACACAAAATGTCGATATGAAAAACTTGCTGAATGCAATCTGGTTCAAATAACATTTTAAACTTGGTTTTAGCTAAACTTGACCGTAATCAAATCAAAATAAAACTTGTATGTACCCGGTACTTGAATGACTTGACCAAGCAGAAATATTCTCATACAAATTTGAATTCCAAACTCAAGCTGTAGTCTCCACACAAGACTGTCCAAACAGTAAAAGTTTTTTTAATAAAATTCTTGAGTGTAGACTTGAATGGAGTCCACTCAAAAATGTTTGGTAATGAAGAGGCATTTCCCAAATGTCCTGTTAGCACACAGAAACCATGCTGTGATTATCATCATAGATAAGACAAATAAAAATCTACATGACGCTCAAAAACAATCAGATCTGTGACAATTTCACATTTAACTTCCATAAGAATGAAGACCGATAATATTGTATATACAATAAATTAATTCAATAATTTATAATAAAATGTTTATTAAATATGAAATCTATGTTTCCAATACAATCTAGGGTTTATGTACAAATTGAAAAAAATATATACATAGAATTTTATTTACGTTTTGAATCTACACTTTATACTGATGATGCTGTTGCAAATTACACCCCTTGTCAGACTACCTCACAACTCTATGATCATCTAGCCCTGGATACGAGCATATGTCAAGACTATTTCAACATTCAATACCGGTATTTTTTAAATGCTTAAAACATTAATAAACTTATTTACAAGCACGTGTATTTTAAATGTATGGCAAGTTCATCTTTGGCTTCTTTTTACATGTATTAAATTATTTAATAATTCTAAATGGAGAGAAAATTTCATTTACGCACTAAATGAGAGACCATATTTTATTTTATGTCAGGTGACAGTTGTATAAGTTACGGTCTTAGTAATCTAATGTTCAATGAGTCGTGAACTTACAAGTCCTTGATTACAAAGAATGAATGATTTAGCTATTGTGAAAAATTTATAGTTGCGAAAATTGTACTAAATAAGAGAGCAAATTGTACAGAAATCTGTTAAAACTGGTCGATGAATAACTGGATTCATGTCAAGTCAATGCACCTTTTTTATTTTGTCTAGAATTTGTCTCTACATCTCCAGTGTATTAAAACTCTGAATAAACTAGAAGTTGCACCTGTCAATTCTCAAAATTTCTTACATTTTTATAATATTTTATGAAACATTCATGACAATAAAAGTATGATGCAGATTTCTCACAGCAATGAAGACACTGAACCTCAAATAACATCACCAAAAATTTAATAACAAAAAATGACATTCCAAAGATTCTACACCAAAAGATAACTGGAAATAACACATTTATGATTAAAACAAATGCCTGCCATTTAGAGATGACAAATATTTATCAGGTAGCTTCCATTGCTATTATTTAAAAAATAAATAAATCAATCAATGGCAAATGTAGACATTGTAAGCGATGAAAGTGATGTGAAAAATGATGAGGCACTGTGATGTGATAAAAGAGAAAAAAGCACAAGATTAACATATGGGTAGAGACCGAGGAAGTTGGGAAGAACTTCAATGTGTAATGTCGAAGACCGAAGACTGCAATAAAGAAATATTTTACAGGTGAACATTTAGAGATGATCAAAGCTTTTAAAATGTTGTGCAGGTAAGCGAATTCTAATGTTTCTCATTTTTGCATTGTAAAAAAAGTTTAAAATTAAAAAAAAATTAAGTTGATGTAAAACTATTTTACGCACTAAATAAAATAAAACCAGATACATAAAGCCACAAACACCACAAAATAACAATATTTGTACCTGTACATTCATAAAATAGTGACACTTAAAATAGCAAAAACAATTTTAAACACCCAAATATGATGACAATACTAACACGTTTGATGTTGAATTTAAAAAATAATTGACAAATCCAATATTAATATTAAAATGCAATGCCAATATGGAAACAATGATCTGATTAAAAACAAATATGGACTGCAAATGTTGAGAAACTCTTGACGGGGGTAAACAAAAGATAGGTGGCTTGGTGAGGTGGCTTGGTGGTGGTGCGGGTGAGACAGCTGGCTGTGTTTGCAAAGCTGGGTGACAAGCATCATATATGGATAAGAACTAATCAGAGAGCTTGTAGGCATTCCTCATCATGAGATCGAAGTATGCATCATTGTCTACTGACGCGCTAACTCCGCAGTAGTAATTTTCAAACTCCTCGCTTGTAATCTGAAACGTTCAAAGGCTAAAGGTCAAAATGAATGCATTAAGCAATTTATACAAAGCACAAATATGCAAATAAACCTGCATTTTATAATCCGATAACATATTAGTGTTACAAGACTTTTTAACACTGTATCACTCATTATGTATCATTATTCCAGAGTTGTGCAAGAAAAACTCAAACAGTGAAATTGTCATTATCAATAAGTGAGACTGAAACAGTATATTGGTTTAGACAGAGTGCTAGATTAGACAGAACTTTTCTCATGTTATTAATCAGATTAGAACTACAATTTCAACACTGTTTGGACAATTTCTATGTTAGATAGACGTTAGTTTAGACAGTGCACGTTATATCTTTTAGTCTCACATTGTTTTTAAAAAGTTTAATTTTCAAGTACATGTGTATTTATGTACATAAAATTATGCAGGAAAATCACCACTATTAATTTAATTGAACCAAATTTAAAATAAGGCAGCATTTTCATGAAGATTTTTGTACTAAACAATGAAAAAATATATATCCATGTTTTTAATGAAAAAGCAATGATTTTGAAAAATTAAATAGTGCAGTTGGTGTGTAACTGATATAGCAGTTAGAAAATTAGTAAAGCAGTGAAATGAAAAAAATGCAGTGATATAAACAAGACTTGCATATGGCGTGAATATACAACAGATAATGCACACTACAATATTTCAGTTATTAGTAAAGCAATTCTTCAACTGGTTGATATTTTGCTCAATCCTTTATTAGGAGATCTAGTTTATAATCATGGGATTATTTTGGCAAATTTATAAAATCACGTGAAAAAATCAGTAGCCAATAAATTGTTTATAAATATTATCGAGCAACCATACACGTACATTCCCATCAGATTCATGACACAAAATCACGAAATATCGAGTTTTATTTCTTAAAATTGTTCTTTATAACCCAGAGGTGAAGTACGAACATCACTACATAAGAACATGACAACATCCAGGCATTAAACATCTTCTTGATTGCTATTAGCTACCGGGTATATTCAACCAGCTACTGTATACATACCGTAATAAAGCAATGGATACCCAGTGGAGTGGTTTACTTTCATGACTATGTAACATAATACTGTCAGTGAACAATGTAAACAATCATCATCCTCAGACTTACGCAGAGTTGTCTCTCATTGCCAATACAATGTTATTTTAACAATTACCTGTACAATATTAATATTAATATTACCAAGGGAAAATTATATGTTTTCTACCATGTACAGTATATTCAATATACTCTCTAAATATAACCACATACAGCACATTCAATATACTCCCTAAGTAACAAATTAATATCAAATCTATGAATGATTTTGTTGATTCCCTTTTATACAACTTGGAATTTAAACTGTAATAAGACTGTGTACATGAATGTATACTAATAATAGGTTAAAATTCTGAATGGGTGTAGGATTCCCATTCACACACCTTTGAATTTAAACTGTATGAAGGACCAAATGATTGTATATGAAACTGTGTATTAACAATTACAAAGTTTGAAATTTGAATGGTCTATAATTATAGGCCTGTACCCAATGTGACTTTGTTTAAATCATTGTTTAAAAATATAACTTTTAAATCCCAGATGCCAAGAAATAATATTTTAGCCCACTACAGATTAAACCATTCCCAGGGGAGCATTCCCCGGACCTCTCTAAGCAATTGTGCAAAGCACTTTGTGCCCCACCATAAGCCTAAATGCCACCCCCTTTCAAAATCCTGGCTATGGGCCTGTATAAAAAACTATGTGTAAGTCAGTAGTACAGTTAATATGCTAAAATTCTGTATGGTTCTGATATGCTTCAATGTTGTTCTTTCAGTATAACTCAATTGACTGATACACAAAAAGCATTGAAGTTGCTTTTAAATGATACCGCTAGAACACATGATCAATTAATAATCAGCTATTGTATGTCAAAACCATGATGATTTTGACACATGGTCTCACAAGCCTGCTGCTATCAATAAGCCACTCATTCCTGATTACCACAGCTTTCAGTGTACCCATTATGAACCACAGGTCAGAATGAAAAAAACATCAGCTCTTGCCGATCCATTAAGACCTCCTCATGCAGTAACGAACAAAACATGCAGATCACCTACTTCAATGAACTGGTATTGTATCCCTTTAGTAACTAATATGATCAACTCATCCATCCATAATGTAAACAATTAGTAAATACATGTACCAGTATATAATGAAAATTTTCATTCAAAGGCATCTGATTTCACTTCTGACTGAGAAGTGAAATATTTGATTTGACTTCTGATTGGCAAGCAAAACATTTGATTTGACTTAAGGTTACACTGTATTGACAAAACATGCATCAGTTATTGTGTTCACACTAACATTTTGTTGAAGGAATTATGTAATTTCTATAGTGATCACCATAAATACTGCTCACACTTGTAGTATAAATATGTTAGTTAGACACATCAAGAGCCGATACAAATAGATAAGATATTTCTGAATGCTGGAATCTGATGGCCAAGTTCACTCCACTTGTTACGTGTTACATGTACAGACACATGAACAGTTTATTACTGGTATGCTTGTTCTGTTAATGAAATTGTAATGCAAATGACTGCATCACAAAAAATATAAAATCCCAAACATCTACTATCCTCAAATTAGCTTTTTTTTAATAAAACCAATGTGACAGGTACACCAGTAACTTCCATGTATAAAAGTGGGAATGTCAACACAAGTAATTTCGATTCATCAAAATTGAATACTATCATATTCAGCTATATTATTAAGTTCAACTATCTAAAGGAGATATTTATACACGTTTCCCTATTAAGGTTTATTCTTTGACATGGTAAGCAGGTATGCCTCGGTGACCCAGAGATCTATGCCAGCAGAGCTCAGCTCCTGTCAGGGACACCCAAGCTGGATTGGTCAATGGATAGACAAATTTGGACTATGGGCGAGGTAACACTGACCTTAACTGAAACCTCAAGTGCTGAAGTGGAAGGTAATGTGCCGCATGATGCTACCCAATAAACCACAACACCATGCATTAACAGATATCATCACTACACATTTAGACAAATATGACTTTATCAGTGCTCGCCCTGTGATGACGGCATTGACTGTTCATAATCACTTCTGGCCTCGAGGTATAGTCAACAAGCGAATGAAAAGAAGACATAATATTGAAATTAAATATTCAAATGGTGGCTAATGTAGAACATTGTTTTTAACCACATACATGCATGCATGCATACATGCAAGATAACAAATAGATTTAAACTGAAACATTCCCACCCATCTCTTTGCCCAAATCAACAAGCATCTTATATCCAGCACATAATAGAGTGCAGATTATTTATAATAGTGTTAATAACATGAAACATGTGAAGGAATGAAGTCAACAGTTGTTAAGTGTTTTGTTAGGTGTTAACACAGAAATTATTTAAAAAAATTAAAGTAATATAAAGTATATGTGCATGTTAATAATAAATAAATAAATAAATAATGTTATTGAAGTTAGTATTGTATTTAATACTGAAGCACAATATCCATGAGTGTATAAGATGTTTTGGTTAAACTACCGTAATTCATCATCAAAAACATGTACATCTCTGGTGAACATGGATAAGTTACAAAACTGTACTAGCTGATAATAAGTATGAATATGTTAAAAGTAGATAGACAGCTCATAGACATTATGTGTTACCCACGACCGGTTAGGTAGGATAGGGAGTACAAACTACTAGGTACAATAGAATTGTTATGACAACATTTCAAAAGTGTGCTGTTATAATACATAATTATAATCAATATGTTCCTTGAAATTATATTGAACTCAAAACAGAAGCAGATGATGTAATAATATCACGCTATCACATATTGAAAGATAAACTTGGTTTGTTTAACGACACCACTGGAGCACAATAATTAATAATCAGCGGATATTGGATGTCAAACACACTGCTATGTTGACATATGGTCTCAGAAAAAACTGCTGCCACATAAGCTACTCTTACAGAATAACAGACAGAATAGCACACACCACAGCCTTTGATAAACCAGTCATGGATCACTGGTTGCAGTGGGAAGTAACAAACTAAGTACTATTTAGGACTGTTCACAATATCACAAGTTAACAAAATATAATGTCTATTTGTTAATAAAGGCATATAATCAAAAGAGCACTTAATTATTATGGGGAAAAACAGGTCCCTACGTCCCCCATGGATTCACCCTTGCTGCTACACAGGCTACTATTACCAATTAAAGGCAAGGAGTGTTTTATATACACAGACAGGATAGCACATACCTCAGCTATTGATGTATCAGTGATAGTAGTTTTAGCATGTCACGAATAGGTACTGTTTTCAGATGAATGTCATGACGTAAATTGACAATTATTTGTATTTATAAAAGTATAAGACAGCCATTGACTTTATATACATCCAGTAACACTTAGTATGATTGTCTTAATTTTTATAGTTATCATAATTATGACCAGTTGATAACGAATGTATCACTTTGTCAGGGGCATAGGATGGCCTGGACCTGGGGTTCAAATATGAATTTAGTGAACCATTTTGTCTATGTGTTCCCCTTATAGACTAATATTGCACTGTAAAACAAGTCTTAGTTATCTGGAGTGGACCCTTTGCCTCGGCGGAGGGACTCCCAAGCCCCTACAAAACAGGATATGGCCATGTTTTTAGAGGAACCTGAACGCAAAGCTCACCTTGCCATCTTTCTCTTGTGGACTGTCGAATGAGTCGAGGAAGATTCTGAGACACTGGTCTTCCGTCCACTCCCCGTTCAGGTACTTGGGGTGTTTAGATACATTATACACGCCTTTCAGATCCTCCACGGTAATCACACCATCGCCAGTCCTATCAAGCTTCTGGAACGCTCGGTGTATTAAATTCTTCCTACAGTTGGGCATTGGTGGCTAAAAATGAAATGACAAATAGACAAAGGCATATAAAATAGTGAGCAAACCAATAAGAAAACATTTCACAACATATTTGTTAAGAAATACATGTATATAGGTAGCAGTATACACTAACGAGTCTAGTATACCCTGGTGCCATTCAACATATTTTTGTTCATCCCAGTATTTTCTTTAAAATTTACTACAATTCCATCACAATGCTGTAACAAAACTAGTCGGTTTCAAGGGTTGCAAAACCACTGGTTTAAGTCAAATTCTGGATTTAACCATTTTTTTAGTGTTATGTATAATAATGCCAATTTGAACTAAACAAAAATTCAATATACTTTAGATATATTTTTCAAATAGATAAAGTGCACAATGGTGAAATATACTGTGCTTGTCAATTTGCAGAGACTCAATGAATACTTGTCTCCGACACAATGATTTTAAAAACAGTAAGTGGCAATATACAGTCATGAATCAACTTGTGCTGCAATCATTCATAATAAGGATGTCCCAACTTTAATCTTATCATTTGTAGAATAATTATAAAGTAAATGACATTTCTATAACAATGAATAAACATACTGATGAAATATGTATGTATTCCTGTTCATAAATTTTTATGTCATTGTTTTTTGCAACCCGAACAAAGTTAGGATTGGGTTTTGAGCCTTTCCTTCCACTTTTAATTTTAATATAAAACATAAATAAACTGTCAACAGATTTTGTTTTACAAGAAAATAAATATGAACATGGCTTTTAACCCCTCCCCCATTTCTATACATTGGTCGGATTGAAAAAATCATTCACATTTATTTATGCACAATCTCTAACCTATATATTATTTACTACAACAGACACGTACCCGCAAGTTTACCAAAAACTCGTCAAAGTCGATACTGCCACTTCCATCTTTGTCAAATATTTCAAAACATTTTTGAATGTCTTCGACACACATCTCTGTCAAACCATAGTCGTGAATGCCTTTCTTGAACTCCTTAAAGTCAAGACTTCTACTTTCATCATCATCCATAATTTTGAATGTTCTGAAATAAAAGAAATATATAATTTAGTGATATCATATGTACTGGTATATAAAATTGTGTACATGTATGTATACACAGTGTCTGCAATGTTGGAAAACTACATTCTACATTACAGATCAGCAAATGACATGTTTTAAATACTATAGCCGTTAATTTGCTATATATCAATGGTCATTAAAGACAGAATTTATTGTACACAAATCCGACAAATCAATTTACCCGGTAACCATATTCGTACTGCAATATATCTAATAACTAATTGACATAAATTCATATGTATAATGTGTGAATTGATACTGCATTTATATATCTCCAACATTGAGATCTAACATACCCCAGATATCTTTAGATTTAAACAGCCCATTATAAAATAATTTTGTTCTTTTTTACATATAGAATATGATAAAACAATTTTCAATAATCGAAAACCGAAGCCAATTTGATAAATATTTGTGATAGATTTTCTCAAGAGGATTTAATGACTGAAAGTATCCTGCATATCTCCACAAAGCTGTGAAGTTGTAAATGAGCAGCTTAGCAGTTGATGATTGATGTACTTAGTGGGATGGCCAAATTTTGTACAATTTATGGCTTATATGAACCATTTTCCTCAATTCTTAAGTTGCAACATAATAATGGCTACATGTAGGCCTACTCTTGACTGATTCTCACCCCACCCTTGCTTTACTCAAGCCTCCCTATTTCATGTGTTGTGTATTCTAAACTCTTTACTATGCATAAATGGATTACAATGCTATTATAATTATGTGAAGTGACCAAATTAATTTGACAATTTCATTTTCTTTATTTAAAAATAGTTTTAACAAAATACATGTACTGTGTATAGTATTATAAGTATAACAAAATAATTGTAAATTAAATAAAGCAATATTTAAAATGTTTTAATTATGTAAAATATACACAAACTTATTGGGAATAAAATTATTAGCTGTAATGTGAATGCAATGTTATACATTGTACTATTATTTATAGCATAACAATGTACAATAAATGTTACAATGTATGTTTTAGAGTAAATACAATGTTGTACATTGTGCTATACATAGTTTATTATAGCATCACAATGTTATCCATTGTGCTAATAGTAATAGCAGCTATAATAGTTATTACAATGTGTACCGAAATTGATGTTAGAATGTACTCTCATGTAATACAATAATAATTAGAAAATGATATACTAGTATGCAAATTGTGCCATGCCAAATATCATGTATGTTACTAAGCTAGACATTATTATAGTGTTTGAAAACAATAATTTGCAATGAACATGTTCCCGCACTGACGTATCACAAAGTACGGTCTTTTATTTGTGACTGGTGAAATATACACGACTGGACATGCTGTGGAACGTTCAGACGACGTCGAATGGATCGTATTTCTAGCACTCACCTCGATAGACCCTTGATACCCGTCGCACCGCGAGTCAGACAGGCTAGTCGCAGTTTCTCTACTGGATCTGTGGCATTTTTGAAGTTTTTCTTCGCTTTCATCTGCATTTCCTTGTTAGTTCTCCCAGTGCACGCCATTTTCACCGCCAAATACACAACACAAAACCTGACCAAACCAAAACAAGATACATATGATTATTATGCGTCAGGAAGCGATAATTGTAACTAAATGCGCGTTCAAAATACGGTAATGAAATGGAATAAATTAAAATAGTCACGATACTATATTTATACAACACTAGATTACATACCTTGATAAAAATTTCAACGAATAAACAACCTGTTTTAGCACGGTAATTGTCAACTGAACCAGTGAATACCTGGATTACGCGTCTTTTTATCGGGTCACCAATCAATGACAGACTGTTTTGATACGTTGCCATCGTGACAGGGAGCAACCATTATTGAAAAGTGACGCAACGCGATAATTAAACAGGTGCCCGAATTAGTCACGGTAATTAGCATGCGGAATGTAGTCATTACGACATTAGTATTTAATATCATGTTCAATTAAACAGTTTGTTTTAGTTCAACTTACAAGCTTCTTGTAAATCTAGTACACGTTATGCTCATTATTTCCCGGGGTTTTTAAAACTTTTAAGGCATTAATTTTACTTTTAGTATGACACGCCAACCTTATATAATTGCGCGTGTGTGTGCCTGAGGTTGATAGAAACATATTTTATTGCATATAATAATATTATACAAAAGGATTGGACAAAAGTTGTACAACTTAGAAGTAAGAAGATGGATCCATTAAACCTATAATAATAGTTTTGACGGAACCATCCTCTTCAGTGAACTCATTTGGGTTGTTTCCCGTTCCAAACAGTCATCCACGACTGGTCATTCAAAGGCCGAGGTATGCTATCCTGCATGGGGAAAAAATGCACATAAAAGATCCCTTGCTGTTAATCGATTTGAGTAGCCTATGTGGCGGCCTCGGATTTCCTCTATGACCAAGTGTCGAAATAACCTAGTCCCAAGTACATCGAGATCCTTGTCAGTCAATGTTCTGGGACTAATAACCGTGCGTTTGACTTCCAACATGGCAACAACCGCTGACCAATGTTTTCTAGAGGCATCGTTACACAAACATGATCTTTACGATTTTTATATGACGATAAATATGTCCGTTATTTGTTTAATGTGCACCTGAGCACAGCTTAAATAAATAATTATATTTGACAATCAAGGAGCAGTCTTCTTTTACTCTGAGTATTTAAAATAATTTTCCCCTACATAACAATATTGGTGATTTCCTCACGCAGTTTCTACGTTCTAAACTTGAATTGCATACTATAGTATTCATAATTGGACAGGTTATGTTGGAACTCATTTAAACAATGTTGGCTACAAAGGCGGATCCAGAATTGTTCTGAGGGGGTGGTGCTGACTAAAAAGGTCCCTTTCTATGAACAGCGAGTGTATACCATGACAGCACTTCACTGTTCGCTCCGTGGGCGTAAGTATTTGGTGAAAGATCTTGGTCTTCCTACAAACAACTAGGTACTTTAAAACGCATTTTGCATGCATTCTGGCTATTCATTTGAACTTGCGCAGGAAAGAAAAAGGAGGATACTCTATTAACACAATGAAGTACACATGAACTTGGTGGGGGTCTGGGGTACCTGCCAAAACAAGTTTAGTTCTCTACATGTTTTGCGTGCATTCTAGCTACTCTTTCGAACGTGTACATAATTATAATGAAAATAGGTTCTCCCAAAGAAAAATGGGACATTTAAAATTGAAATGCTTTAAATAGCGTCCATGATTAATTCTGGTGGCTCATTTGGACGTGCACATGAACTGAACAAATGGGCATCGTTTTCCTTTTAATGTGTCTAGGGGTCATTTCCGTCAGAAATTGCTTGAAATGAAAATGGTCTAAATATTTTACATATATTTAGCACCCCATACATTGATAACAAAAACATTTCAGCTAATTAAGTGTAAATTGCTTAAAGGCAAGGCCATGCCTTCAAGACTGCATGGACAATAGAGAAATCTTGAATACTAATCAGGACTAAGATTCTACCTAATTGAGAAATACAATCTGGATAATTAGCTAATTAGATACTAGTAATTAAGGACATAATTACCTTATTTTGTTAAATCTCCATTGGTACATGGTATAACTGTTAGTGGATGGTTCCATTACTGACATCGCAACATCACTAATTGTTAATTACTATAATTATATTCCTCATTAGGCTTCATACAGACTTCTGATCAGCTTCCATTGTCACAAAAAGAAGAAAAGAGTAGTGTATACAGTATGCACGGAATGCTGTGATTTGACAGAATCAGTTTTTTCATGATTGCTTGGAAGATGGCAACTGACCAGTAATGTCAACAAAAAGTGCATTTATCTTAGTTTTCATGCATGAAAAGCGACATACACATAGCAGGTAAAGTTTGCTTGTTTATCGACACCACTGGACCACAATGATTAGTAATCAGCAGTTACTGGATGTCAAATGCACAGGAAACTCTCTGCCGCCACATAACAAGTGATCTTTTGTGTGAACTTTCCCAGACACAGGATAGCACAAACCACAGCCAGTCGTGGATCACTGGATGGAATGGGCAATAACTCAATGGGTTTCCTGACGAGTATCGATCCTTCAACCCATTGAGCCTCCGGTGTCACTTAAGTTAAGTCAATGTGTCGAAGTGCAAGTATGAATGTAGCTATTGAAATGTTTAATAAAATATAATAGTTATAGATCCTACACATTACAAACAGTATATACCCCCGGTAAATACAGACTCCACTGTATCGATAACATAAACGTTCGTTCATGTAACGATTATAAATTGTCCGACATACAGAACTTGTGGATTGTGGCAATAAATATAATTCCATTCTAAATATTGCTATGTACAAAAACCAAGCATCAATGACAATAACATAAATCATCTAACAAATAAAACAATTTCTATTTTATTTTGTCTTCAAAATCTGG
Organism: Melanodrymia aurantiaca; assembly: GCA_032355825.1. Classification (NCBI taxonomy): domain Eukaryota; kingdom Metazoa; phylum Mollusca; class Gastropoda; order Neomphalida; family Peltospiridae; genus Melanodrymia; species Melanodrymia aurantiaca. The sequence goes on from JAULBR010082951.1 coordinate 13,480, forward strand.
TATTCAGCTAATAGTCCGTGGGCCAGACCAAGTGCCCGGTACCATATCGGGGCACTAAACTTCATTGTGTTTTTCATGAAGGTCATCCACCCAGAAATACTTTCTGATATGATGGACTTTTATAT
>JAULBR010082962.1:0-13603 GCA_032355825.1 Melanodrymia aurantiaca
GATACGTTATTTGTATCAGTTTTAAGCACATATGTTAACATGGTGGGCTATGGGATTTTATTTGGTATATTGCACCCATCATTAGAGGCGGGAAATACACAACAAACAAACAATACGTTAACATAGAGCGTTTTTGACGCAGGGATCTTGACCGCTCCGTCTAAACCACCAATGGGACTGATGTTTGTCAAATAAATGGAGGCCGCACGAAAACAAGGACATCTTACAGGTCGGGTGGAGTGGGACGCAGGTACTAAACACACGCGTCTTGTCGTTTTCTTTATTAAACAAATTATGTAAAGCTTTCAAGCAACAAGAGTTTCAAACAACGCTATAAATGTTTTTCGTAGATAACTTTGGTTTCGCCGATGATGGATTTTTCTGAAGATTGTTTGTATGTACATGTATTTGCATTGCAATATTTTTATTTGTTAACCTAAAGTTATATAATTTGGACACAAAAATAGGATTTTTTTTTTTTTTTCAAAAATGTTTACCTTAATTCTCTACGTTAAACGAAACTAAAGTTATTATCTACGAAAAACATACTACAAATGTTGTGACATGAAGTTTTGTTATTAGTTATATTAGTGAATACTGGACAAGGCATTGGCATAGGGTACACGAGGCGCAGACGGCACTCTTGTGCCTGCATCTTGTTCATATAAACCACACATTTTATCACACCAATAAACTGCTTTACCTGAGACGCTGTATTCCAACACACTCGCCCAGTGTAAATATACCTTTATAGATTAAGGTACTGTTCGTTTGGGCAATCCGCCCAACAATAACTAATTTCTTGTATATTTTAAACAACTCATACTTGTTATAACTGAAAATTATTAATTGTTCTATATATTCAACAATGATAATAAACCTGATAGTTATTAATTGCATTATTAGAGCTGAAAATTATTATAGCTGAAAATTATTAATAGCGTTTTGGTACACAGTATTATTAAATCTATTTTTAAACAACGGTATTCTTATATCTGATAAATTAATATTAATTTATATTTTATATACACAACTGGATTATTATAGCTGCTAATGATTAATTATATTTTCTATACCTGCTATTTGTTAATTAACTGTTTTTCCAATACAATAACTGTTATTTATTAAGACAGGGTATTTTCTATACAGCGCATGATTATCTATATCTAATAGTTATTAATTGGATTTCCTATGCAGAACACATTCCGCTATAACTGATATTTTCATCCTAAGTTTCTTTATAACTAATATCCGTTATATTAAGTGTATTAATTATATGTTTACCCTGCACGGGTTTATCTATAGCAGTTCTTTTAGAACAAATTTCATTTAATACATCGTTCTTTATAACTGCTCTTTATTAATTCTATTTTCCTAACAGCAATTTTTCCACAATAACTGCTATTTAGTAATTTGTTTACACATAAAATTCCAAAATAATGTGATCACAGTAAAACTGACTGCTTGTTATTGTCTGCATTATTGCATAATAATAATATTAATAAAAATGGATTGGTCGAACATGGTATGATAATTATAGTAGTAATACGGTTTGTTACAATACGGTAGTAAATACGTATTACGGATAGTCGATTATGATTGGTCCCAATATGGGAATTTGGTATGATATAATTATTTGTAATACAGAATTATAGAATAAAACATAATGGTATAATATATTTGTAATACAGAATTATTGAATAAAACACAATGATAATTATAATTATTTTAAATACAGAATTATAGAATAAAACATAATGGTATAATATATTTGTAATACAGAATTATAGAATAAAACATAATGGTATTATATTATTTGTAATACAGTTTGGTAGAATATGATATAATTATAACAAACATATTTGTAATGCGAACTAATCGAATGTGGTACAATAATAGTATATTAATAAATGTGTAATACGGATTGGTAGAATATGATATAATATTGTTATTATATGTACATGTAATACGTGAATGTGGTATAATATATTTGTAATAATGATTAGTTGAATTTTGTGTAAAACAATATCATGTATTTGTGATAAGGATTGGTCGAATATGGTGTGATTTATTTGTCATACATATTGAGCGTCATAAGTGGGCCTATGTGATATAGCGTTTGAAACGAAAATTATGTTACTTTCTTTTTTTCACGCCTACTTAGTGTTTGAAAATATCATGATCAGTATCAGTTGAGAAATCTATATTTTCTTGTCATATGAAAAAGAAGATAATATTACATGAATTTACAGCACATAAACATGTCATCTAGCAACAGTTATAAATGTAAATTGGGACATTTTTAGAATACGGACAAAAGTAAATGAGCATTAAGTTTCCGAGAGAACAGAAGAAAGTATTTGCAAGAATGTTCTCCTATTGGGCGGCCTTATCTTAACGAACATCTCAGAAAGTCAAACACGACCGGAAACTTCTGTCCTCTTCACTCACATCACAACGAAAACTAGCAACAGCGGAATCATGTACAGCTGTATTTACGAGTGGATCGATTGTCGTCACATGATTGCGATTGGTTAATGTTAATATGTACAGTCAGATTACAACGATTGGTTCGAACTCGTTCACTGGGATCCTACGCGGAGTCCGCTACACTTATACCTTTCTAATATATTTCGAGAACCAGTCCATGTAATTATCATACAAAAAAAAATATTATACCACTGAGGTGCATATTTATTTACAGCCTATTTAATGTATGAAGATTACACTGTGTTGATAATTAACAATCTGTAACACTGTATTGCAATTATAGTCACTGTGTAGTTACTGGAGGAACAGTGGAAGAACACATACACGTACATTCAAAGAAATGTTTAAAAACAATCATAAACATGTTTCCACAATATACGTAATTTTATTAATTGATGTAACTTGCATTGCTGCATCCAATGATCCAGACACGAGATAGGCAGTACATTGTAAAGCATTATATTTATAGGCTTATTGCTCTTGAAATGAATGAAGAGTTATTAACGACAGACACCATATCAAGAAAAAATACTTCGGCTATTGGATGCCAATATAATAATCCTACAAAAAAAAAGAATAATAAAAATCAGTGCATGGAGCTGATATATAAATACTCTATACAGCAAAAACTAAAAATTAATCTCATAGTAAAAACGCATTACCATATTCTGACACCCAATAGCCGATGTTTTTTTCGTGCTGGGGTGTCGTTAAACATTCATTCATTCATTCATTCATAGTAAAAACTAGAAACAATAATGTACCGGGCTATGCTATATTACATAAATATATAAATCACAGATTTCGTTTTAAAAATTTGCCAAACATTTTATTTGTCTAACAACCTTTAAAACAAGTTATGGGTTGAACCTACATTATTCCACTACACACCTATTGCTCTTGTGCTCATACGTGTATTAAAATGTTCCAATGATTGTTTTGCTGTTATGCCTTTTTAGAGATTGGTTCCATTTACTCACCATTTTAATTAAATTGGATCCAGTTCTTAATCTATTTCCTAAAGGACAGCTCTGTCCGTCCCAGCAAAACACATACAAATATATGGTTCTATTATTATTAAGTGATATCGTGGCTGTAAGTTCAAATTAAGCCTTCAACTGATCATATAATAGGCTTTGAACATTCCTTGGCCACAGTCCCCGTGTATTGATATATTTGACCTATTATGTATAAAATATAACACTGGTTTGAGGCGACAAACGCCACGTGCGCTCGGTCACGCGGTCACGCGCTATGATAAGCACGCTCCCAGCGCGCGCATTTATTAACGTGTCAGCTCCGCAATTGACTTCTAACAGATTTTTAACATTTCAGAGATTTCTTTTGTGAACTATCACTTGAGTAATTAAGTATATTTAAGTGTTAATTATCATTCCAGGGATGCGTTGTGTAAGATATTAATTAGTGGGAATCTAGTGTTAGGACGTAAACAGTTTCTCTGCAGTTACTTATAAAGTCCATTCCGTGGCTCGAGCAGTTCCTAGCTCTCTGGAGATTTCTACACTGTTGACATTAATAGAGCTCAACCCTGCGGGTGGGAGTCATAGATCCCTCGAATACATCCCTGTTGATTTCTACAACTCCGCGGGTGGGGTGAGAGAACCCTCGAATACATCCTTATTGATTTCTACACGACACAACTCTATTTCAACTCAAATAATGTAATTTTGAGCTTATAATTACTTAATCGTAGGGAATTATAATGCTTTCATAACAATTTAATGTCGTTCAAACCATTATAGATAATATTTAATAACTATGTCATATCCGTGCTATATTATAGATCAGGATACTGAATAGCATTAATTTTAGTAATACTTTGATATCTACATGAACCTCTCTTTTATGTACATGTATTTTTATTGCATTAAGCCTATTGGTATAATATAATATCACCTTTAGCATATTTTTGTACACAAACAACATTAATTTTGCGTTCACTTCTTGGAACACTTTTCCATTTACCATTTTCTAATTGAAACCTGAGATTAGTAGTGCGATAATGAACACAAGTGGATATATGATTATTATTTAGAAATAATAGATAATTACTTTTCCAGATTAATTATTATTTTTTATTTTATTTCTCCATAATATCGAGAATCGTACATTTGAATAATATTATTATATTAATTAACAAGACAATGGCGCTGAATAAAGCTAACACAATTACGTAATTTGAAATGTAAACTTTAAAATAGTATACCAAATAACTACATTATATTAATAAATCAAAATGATAGAAATATATGTATTGATAATTATTAAAAGTATTTTAAACGACAGAACGAGGACAAATTAATAAAAAAAAGAATTAGAAATACATGTACTGTTGTATTACCTAAAGTATGTCACAAAAAACTATTTTAGAGCTAGTATTCTTTTCAATTAACAGAATTATATTAACATAAACACGTGCTCCAAACAACAGTTTGCAGGTGCATGGAGGAGTATAGATCTGAAGTATTAACAGAATTAACAGTTTAGAAAATAAAGGAATATATTTATAAGTAAATAAACAGTCGAAAGCAAAACATGCTTTGTTTTAAATACAGTACGACATTTCAAAATACACAATGTACTGACATTATTTATTAAAAAAAGCCCAACAATAGTAAACTGTTTCTCTGTCACAATATATTGCTGCATTTCGGTAATACATGTACTTTTCAACACAAAATTAACATAACAATACATATAATACAAATCTCGTTGTCAAGGCAAATATTGCCGAAATGTTGGAACAAATAATTATTGTACGAGAAAAAGATATAAATACAATTTTGTAACCTTCATTAAACAATTAAATTAATAATCTTTTTGTGGCACTATCCATTCGATTTCAATGGCATTTGGCCATATCCATGTTTTGTCATTTTTAATTTAAAATATAACAATGGAATTAAAATAAAATAAAATAATTCTAATTTTATTTTGCTTGTTCTTATTTTGCTATCGTTGTGGATATCATGGAGGAGACCACAGATTTGCTAAATATCATAATACTTGATGAACAAAATATCGTCATCGTATATTCAACCGTGCTATAATTTATCATCATACGAAGTTTGAATTAGTTTACTATCTATGTTTTTATGCTTTCTTCAAACAAGCACAGTGCGGTCAGGCATGCTGTATATGCCCGCTATCGGCACTAACGTACACTAACGTAGTTTTTTATTGGTGAATATCAAATTTAAGCATTAAGATTAAAATGGTGTTAAGTTGCACTGAACAGCTCCAAATTATGTGTCGCTTCAGAGATTCGATAAAATCTGATTGAATAAGGAGAATAGCATCTGGCGATGAAGACGACCTCTGGCGGCAGTTGGATTTTCGTACATTTCCATGAACGTGGCTCTTTGTGATAAGATCAGCTCGCGCGCGCAATACGATTAAATATCGAGCCGGACATACGCACACGGCGGAATAAAAGCTGACGTTATTGGAGTTCGTGCCAGTCTGATGGCCTATTTAGTGTTGATGGCCCATAGCAGGTGAGGACGTGAGCGAATTCTTTCGTAAGTTGATTATTTGGGTTGTTAGGTTTAGAGTTGATGTGGCCATCTGATATTTCAACAAACAAACATATCCAACATCAAGCAGCAATTTGAGCAATTTAAGCACTTTCACATGCTGAACTAATCAAATCCCATTAGTAGGGATAGGAAATAAACTACTAATAAAATAGTTGACTGTGCTTTCAAATAGAATCGACTGGTTCCCCGTCTATAGGCACGTTAGTACAGTTCACACACAGGTTGTGAGCACCAGTGTTATACTATCAAACAGGAAGTATACTACGAGTCTGAGGTAAGACAATTCGAGACAAATACTTACGTGTATATATACTACTGGCAGTTGTCACGTCAACTGACTACTGTACGACATCATCATCATCATCATCATCATCATCATCATCATCACCACCACCACCATCACCACCACCATAATCATCATCATCATCATCACCAACACCACCACCAGCGTCATAATCACATAATCATCATCACTATCGTCATAATGATGATGATGATGATAATGATAATAATAATCATCATCATCATCACCCACATCATACTGGCATTACCTTTATTATAGTTATGTAGTCCTTTTCGTTCTTCATGAGTGAAATGTGCGGGCCAGTGTTTCTCACAAAGAAGGCGGTGTGCATCAGTTCATTCCCCGCTCCATGCAGCTCTGTGGTGATGCTTGTTGTGGTTGGACACACCAATTGTCTGGGGATACTGTATAGGTTTCAGTGTTCTACCTTTGATGCATGTATTATCTCTACACTACACCCAACTGGATATGGTTCTGAACTAGATAAAACAGGATGTTTGAGACAGTTCAGAACTCTATAGGAAATAGGCAGGACACCATATTTAATACATCATGCAACAGCTATTCAATTGTGTTCCTGGAGAAACGCAGAACAGTCAACAGAACACATTGAAGACTGTAAAAAGCTATAATTATTAATAAGCATTTGAGGGACTCTAACTATTACAACATTCCAGACGAAGAGCTGTATGCGATACCAGACGTCATGCAGACAGGGCGGTATCGTTCATTGTCACTACTGGATGGCATCAGCGTGTAGCCAACAAGTGAAGCAAAAGAAGAACTACAGTATGTAATCAACATTTCACCAGACGCATAATTGTCCTCCAGGCGTTTGCAGCGTGAGCAGAACGGAAGTGACGTTTGTCGATAAAAGACATTCATCACAGTGTTAACACTATCTGTATTGGCGCTCATCAATGTGCGAAAGTATTGCCAAACTGATAGCTTATCAAATGGCGCCCTGGGATGATGCTCGGGCCACTTACATTCACGTCTAATACACCGAGTAACTGGACCAGTGTTAAAGTCGTCTTTTTCAAATCCTGTTCAGTTCTCTTTATCGTCCCAACTACATGTAATATCGACTGTGGGTGTCTTGTCGACATCGGGTGGAAATTGCTGACACATTAGTCGAGTAAATATGTCGTAACAATACTTCAATGTTGGTTATTGGTTTTTTTACTATTACAATCGTAAATGGCTCGCCAAATGTATTAACATCTAAACAGTTAATGGGCTTCTAAGAAATAAATGATTGATGTTTGTACTAATGTTGTCAATAGTACATGGAAAATTATGAACATTTTGTGAATTTGAGATATTATTTTGCTATCTACTAACAGAAACAAAATAATTAAGTATTTATAATGTCAAAACTTTAAATCTGGATTATGTTCTATTAGTAATTCCCGACCTGAAATGACCACAATATTAGCATACATTTAAATATAATTTACTATATATTCCATGCGCGAAGTCTGAACAGCCATTGGCTGTAAGGAACCCAAAATTCCAACAGTTCAGATGCAATCAAATTTGACGAGAGACGAGTGTTTTGACTGGATACGACTGTAGATATTGGAAGAGAGATGCAGCCTGATTGGCTGACGACGTCCCAGACATCTCGACAAGCCAGACAAATAAATAATCGTCAGATAAGCAACTATAAAAAGTCTGGCTTGTCGAATGACCAAAGGCTAACTATCACTTATTGTCTGATAGTGTAGACCAGCGGTGACGGATACCACTCTTCGCCGATACGTTCAATAAATCAATCACAGTGGATATTTGCCTATTTAGTATATGCTCTATTCTGTATTTCCTATATTATATTTCACTTATATAGTGTCTAGAATTGAGTATAATTATAATGATATGATGCTATACTGTATATCATTGTCTATAATCTTATCTGTACATATTAATTGTACATAATAATATTATATAATGACCATAAACTCCCGTAAATGCATATTCCTCATACGCCATAGAACAACCACCTGGATGCAATACAACTATGTGTGACCAGATATAGTACTCATCACGTGATAATAATGAACATTCTAATTCAAGCACGTGCAACGTATTCAATGAATATATCTCATTCAGAAAACATGTTTTGTTTCATCATATCATTGTCACCAATCTAGGGATCAAACAATGATCTATTCTGAATCCTCTACTGTTCTCACAAATGTCTGCTTTAATCAAGATGTAATTTTAATTCACTATCCTTTCACATGAGTTTGTTTAGCATGGTATTGAGTATAGTTATATCCTGGAACTGTCAAGCGCCATTCGAATCGGTGCAGCAGTTTCAAATCCCACTTTTTTTTCTTTTTTTTTCATTTATTAAAAAATATATACTCAGTCGATGGTTTTGGGGGTGAATTTAAATCTGGAAGAACACTACAAGTCCAGTAGCAAGTGAAAAATTGCTGATAATACTATGTATTAGATTTGGTTCAAACCGAGTCTTAGACAGTACAGAACATAAACACGGGTAACGTGGCATTCACTTGGGTGTACGACCGGATTGGCTGAGATGTTAGGTTCCTGAACTGTCAGTGATATGCGAATTAGTACTATAGGTTCTAATCCAATGTGTACACTGTTGTTTATTTATTGAATGAATACCTGCGAATCTAACACTGGATGGATTTCTTAATCGATTTCCAATGAAACAAAATTTATATTTATACGATAAATATTGGTTTGTGTGGTATACAGAGATATGATTTTGTACACGATAACTGCTATGTCGTTTCGTTTATACACTGCAATAAGCGATACTTGGGAAACTGTGCACTACATTCTCATATCAATATTCTGAACGGTAAAGCTGGCTGCTAGAACGGTTAGAACTGAGAAGCTTGAAGAGTAAACGTGAGTGAGATGGTTGAAGAAGAAACGTGAAGATGTGATTTAACGCCGCGGGGAGCTGCAGGTATGAGCGCGCACGTATACATATCACGGCGCAGGAGTGAGCAGTTGGCTGATTGCGCGGATTCATAGTGCACTGGGCGATTACATAATGTCTCAAACAGTTCCTTTAAAGTCCTTATTATCTTACACCGGTCTCATCCACTTAAACAGTATGAATGACGTTATCATGTATAGCTTACAACAGTCAGTGCAGGATAACTCGAACACCTGCTATCATCACAAGCCATCTCTACTTTGTAACAACTTCCCTTTCACGCTGCCTTGTGCAGAGATACTCATACACACATGAAATAAATATTTATAGGTATTTTAGCCGGGGGACTTAAAAGTATTCCTTATAAATTTACAAAAAATGTATGGTTTATGAAGGATACCGGCTTTTTTGGTATTAAAAGTATTGTAAAATTGATATGTATTTGATTTCGATTCACAGTATTTTGGTAAATAAATATTCTAGTGGAACTCTTTTCTGATGTCGTTATTATTGGAGAGACGAAATTTCATTATTATTATCTTGTGGTGGTATTCGTGTCCATCTGTCCGATAAATATCAACTTAATATTATTGTAGTTCAACTTTTCAACAAATCAGTTTCATTACGAGGTTGTGGTGAGAAGTAACAGTTTAAGAGTGAACTGGTTGTGTGGATACCGATACAGTACACTGGCGTGTTAACTAGTGATACCACATCAATACAGTGTGCTTGCTTAATAAACACGGGTATACATTGTATAATATTATAGACACGTCAGTTATGTATTTATGAATTCGTATACGAGCGTGGGTGAGAGGCTAGTTGTAGAAAATGAGTGTCCGTATATCCTAGTATATTGTCCACACGACACGAGAGTATTGTCAACACAAAGTCATACCTGCATCAACAACAATATACTAGTATAACCGCCAGTGTCTTCACCTTTATTCTGACCTTCTAAACTCCAAATCACAAGAACGTCCCACAATTGCATGACGTCACAATCACCAGAGATTTTGCAATTGGTTTTGTGATTGGTTGATTTTTTAAAGCAGTGACGTGACTTACTAGTAGTCTCTGGGATATTAAAACTAATATCTATATGATAATCATCAAAGAGTAAAAATACATTGCAAAAATATTTATTTTCATTTGATTTATATTAATAAATACACCATCACTTTGTCAACTAAAGTTAAATCACACATCTATCTGTATACAATAAATGTTATATCTTCTGTAATACACACATAACATTATTATAAAATACTATTCAGTGTTCAAATCCCGCGCTCTTTTTATTGCAACGAAACTGTCGCATATATACTATTTGTAATACCTATTTCCGGTAATCAGTTTAAGAAAAATATGCAAATAATAATCAGATAACCTTTGCGTGTTTTTCTTTTCGTCAAATTCTTACATTTCGACAAACAAATACTATATAAAACACATTAGTATGACGTTAAACTCACCTATTGTTTAGTTGACTGTTTGACACGGAACTCAAATACGTTATTTATACATATTATGTACGTGTATGTATGTATGTTACTTATATTATACAAACATTTAATACATGTATAATTTATATGAGCAGATTTATGGGTGGGAGTGACCATTTATAGTGAGTGACCTCCTTATTCACAAACTCAGGATCTGTGTCATTGTCAAACGCATATATTGTTCTACAATTATAATGGGTCACGTTTCAACACATGTTCTACAATCATAATGTATCGTATTCAAACACATATTCTTGTACAGTCATAATGTGTCGTATTCAAACACATATTTAGTCTTTGACAATTATAATGTGTTAAAAACTCATGTTAAAAACACGTTGTTCTACATTGATATCGTTTCACATTCAAACACATACTATTATTGTTCTGTATAAGCTTAACCATGTCGATCATACACCAGGTCCTCTGTAAGCTGAACCATGTCGATCATACACCAGGTCCTCTGTAAGCTGAACCATGTCGATCATACACCAGGTCCTCTGTAAGCCTCTCGTGTGCAGTTGTTCACGTTCATGGTGCACACCGTCTTTACTGAGTGCACGTCATGTTTGTGAAGAAAGGTGGACTCTATGGTTGCTATTCGTTCTTTACACGAAACTTTCTTCTGGAAATATGTTCCCACCAGTCTAAAATGTCGCTTTTGATCGTGGTGACAGTGAATGCTATATTATTGATTGTTTTCTGAAGAATATCCCTCCATGCCTGTCTTGAAATGGCTGTACTATATAGGTATTTGACGCATAATTCGATAGCGTGTGTGTCCTGAAGAACATAGATCTTTCCTTGACAGTCTCAGAATGCCTGATCCATTTGTTGATCGCGAATAATTGCACTGCCTGTGTTTTCTCCAGAATGTCTTCATCTGACTGCAGTTGATTCACTGTTCGCGACCTTCATGTGTACATACTGAGTATATTAATAATATCTTCTCTGCGAGTCGTACAGTCTTTTATCCCTTCAGCCATAGAAGTCAATTTGACTCAACATTTGTATTTCCAAGACAATCCATCAGTGTCTGTTCTATCATGTGAAATATTTCTTTCCATAGTACATGTAATACTTGTTATGAAATGCTGCATTGTTTGATGGGTATGGATACGATAAATACACATTGTTATACGCATTGCTTTGCCAGTCTTGTCTCAAACGAACTCTATCCATGTACATATGGATGTGATGGCATGAGGAGATACAAGCTGTCACTCGTCTCATAAAGGTCGCTCTGTGGTTGCCATGTTTGTCATGATGGGCGACGTGTTGTTTGGAGATATGCTCTCCACAATCAATGATAAACAATCGAGACTGGATACGCCATTGCTTGTCTGAGTCTGCTCGAATCCTGAAACAAGAAGATGTAAATATTAATAATACGAAAGACAAGTCTGACGTGATCGCAATAATATTTGACGATCAGGTGATGTCAAGATTTTCACATGCCTACCATGACTGATGCAGCTGCGAGCCACTCCACACATTGTGCAGTCCGCTACCAAAGACCGTGGGTAAATGCGAGCTATTAAATTTAAATTCACAAAACATATGTCTGTACTATGGAAAATGATAAGAAAATTTGAAGTGCTTTAAATTTTGGCGGTGATAATGAGTGTAAGGAGTAAAATTGGCGTAATAGCAGTGAGTGTTCATAACGTAACGCAGTTAGCTGCATCGCTCTGCCATGCCAGTCCACTTGAGACCGTATTGTGTGCTCTGATGGCCGGGCACAGCTGCGGGGAACACCGAACCCTCTCGGACATGTTTGATTACATACATTTCACATACACACAGATAATTAGTGTGGCACACACAGGAGTGGCTTGTTATTAGGTACAGGGATGTGGAATAGTCCTAATTAATGTAACAGAGATGTGGCGTACTCGTAATTAATGTAATAACTATGTCGAGTACTCGTAATTAACCGACAAACATGTTTGCTTTGAAAATTAAAACAAAACAAGTTATATTGTGGAAAGAGCTTAGTTCTATAAAGATACCAATTAAACACATTCTGAAAAGGAAATCTGCACAAACGTTCAGTGTAATTGTCATACTGGTAAACATAGCATTGATATAGTTAGCACATTATTAGTAACTTTTATTTTCTGATAATATCAATCGTGTTCTATTTATCGTCAGTTAGTGTTTGGCCACACATGCAAGTCAGAGTTTAATGTGTAAACTGTAAGCTGTATTTTGAAAGCAATGTTCATGAATACGTAAATAACGCTATCGGATTGCGGTTTGGTGCGTGTGTTTATTTTCCTCCTCTCTGCGAGAGAGTGGATCTCACCGAGGCGTTGTGTTTACCTTGCGAGTAGTCAGCGTTCTCTCTCTCTCTCGCTCTCCGCCGATCTGACAGCAGTCAGTGTACGCCTCGTTTCACCCAGCCACACTACAGCAGCTATGTATGTGTGCAGGTTTCACTTTATATCTCTATCACTGTGTCTAGTTAAACATCGCGCAGCAAGACGTTTGCTTTATGCATTTTTTTTTAAATATCCAATTTTTACCCGTCTATATGTTACACATCGCCAATAAATCGATATCGCTAGTTATCAATTTTGTGAAAATAATGAAATCTAGTAGATACATGGGTGAAACAAATTTTAATGGCAGAATTGACTTTTTTTTTCTTTTCACACTGTTATTTTTTCTAAACTAATCGTTTATTTTTAATTTTTAAAAAGCAACAATATTAAACACGTTCATATGTAACTAAATCACATTTTAATTGTCAACTATATGTTGTGTTTACTATTTTAAATGATTTAAAATCTATTATTTCTTGTGTTTTTTTACCATT
>JAULBR010082973.1:0-13602 GCA_032355825.1 Melanodrymia aurantiaca
GATTTATGTTTTAATGCTCGTTTTCTCAATATGGGAATTTTTAGATACGACATTCTTGCACTGACCCAGCGAAATGTTGGTGCGTTACACCCTTGCAGTTTGACAAGTATGTTCGAATCAGACAAGGTAGTATCCTGTACAAACGTCCAGTTGATGACTTACAGCCTTGCAGTTTGACAAGTATGTCCAAAAACAATGATCAAAAGTATGCTTGTGTTTTGAACACAAAATGTCTGCGTCTATGACGGGTGGGACAGGATACGCTCGCTTTTCGTGAACACCTGACAGCATCACTGCTCTCATTGTGATTCGTGAATACATGCTATCTAGACTTTGTAATCATACTCCTTCAACTCTGCATTGTACAAAGATACGTATTTCGCTATACGGATGGTATTCTTGTCGTTTAGATTCTACGAATAACAAACATCACACTAGATAAAAATGCTAGGGCGTTATCTAAAGAGAAAATGTGTACATTACAATTGTATTGCCACTAAAATACATGTATGTCCATTCTTTGTTCCTTTGATTTCATAATTCCACTATAGGCCTATAGTTCAAGAAGAATAATGCCCACCATATAACTATGGAATTTCTTATTACATTTTTTTAAAAGATGGGTTGCGCTCACGAGAACCTAAATCGTTGAAAACCTTCTTTGGTGTACTTCTATTGCAGTCCAGTTACCCAGTAAAAAAAATATTAGCACTAAAAACAATCTGTACGAAAATTATGAACAAATATTTATTTGGACACAAATAACAGAAAATGAGTCAATTGTTACTACTTATACATTATTATCATGGTATAAAGTACACATTCGATTGTTGGACGGAAGTTACCCACAATAAAGTTTAAATTACGCCTTTCTTTCCGTCAAAGATTCCATTGGTTACAACACGATGTGACTGCTTATGTCATCCAAGGATCCCTATCATCCTGCGTTAAGTGGTCGCTAAATAGCATGTCTTTCATCATTAACTCTAGCTCGAACTTCTGCCGCAAAGATATGTTCTCTTAATGAACAGAATGCACACCGTCTGTCCATCCTGGCTAGGTATACGAAATCACTTCTATCACTTACAGTATAACCAACGTTTATACGTCACTTCTACTTGCTTCACAGAGGCGAAGAAACACACGAGGCCACGTATCAATTTTGTTCATTTTCTCTGAACATGCTTCATAATTGGCACTGTAACTTCCACCCTGTGCCAAAGACATTCAGTGTTTTGATAATTACACCCATACACGTGCATCGAGAATTCGATACATAAGTCAATTCCAGCTCTTCTGTAATGCACGGTGTGTCATGTATATCCGTAACGGATACAGCCAATTGAATGCTCCCTTACAAATGGGCGCTAATTAGAGTTAATGAGACAGGGCAAATGTAGATCATCTATCGGCTAGGATAGTCCGAGGATCCAAGTCTTGATTCAATTGGGTTTGAGCGTTTTTGTCATGTCAACACGTGTGTTCTGTATCACGGGTCTACTTATATAAAACAAAATTACCTTCTTAGACCATCCTTCTGGAACTTACATAACAACAAGTTTGCCGTTTAAACACTTTGGGGAATCATTAATTTACAAGAACTATACACAACGCTTTTGAAACATATCCATGCAAAAGTATATCGTCCTCAGTTTTGTAAGTTCATGAACTCTGAGCTGTATGTTTGTATATCTGAGACTCTACATCATTGCTTTTGGTCGGCTTCTGGTCATTGAATGAACTGCTAAGCACGAACTTTTGCGGACATTTCCAATCCATTAATATTCAGAGGAATAAGCGAATTGCTCAATTATGTATTTCTTTATCTTATTTTCCATAGGCACTCAATATTCCCATGGCCACGCTGTGTTCTCTTGCTTTGAGGCGTAGGGCCGCGATGCTGGAGCTTCTGCGCTCGGTATCTATTGGAGGGTCTAAAGACGTCTGAGCATGGTTGTATGAAAGTGGTGGCGGTGGTGGAGACTGGTGTGTTGCCATTACATTCGGGTGCGAAGTCATTGCATTCGTGTGTGACGCCATCATTGCGTTTTGATGAGATGCTGCAATCATGTTTTGATGAGCCAACCCCATGAAGGAAGGGAGGTTATTCTGGTCATTTCCCATCATGCACGAGTTGCCCATCTGTGCCATGGTGGTCATCTGGTATTGGGAGGAACCGTTCGGTGCCCACGGATTTGGTTGGAACTGAAATAAAAATAGATATATTTTGCACACATGGTGTATTTTTTATTACAAAAGAGTTGGACAAACAATCTGGCCGTGTTTAAAACGGGTGCTCACCATTCGCCAACACCATTCGCGAACACCTGGTATCATCACTGTTCTGATGATAATTCGTGGGTGCAAGCCATCTCTACATTATCGCAATCTCCCTTTGACTCTGTCTTGTGCAGAGATACGCACTTGACCTATCAGTGTTTTGTCATTTAGATAGCTATGGTAACAATAACGAACGCGAATCAAATAAATTCTTCAAGATTATATGAATATCAAAGTACAACATGTATTATTAAATGTCATCTGTCGTGTTGTTGGCATGTTTGTATATTATTATAGCAAAGTCGAATATCGTTTGTCCAATATTTTGACTTCTACAATCATGGAGAAGTCTTGAAGTGGTAACTCCACCAATATAACTTTAGTGTTTGAACTTTTGCCATGCGTACATTTACGCATTTCCTTAAAAGCCTTGAAAGGAATTATTGCCGTGACTGCGGCCATCGTCAGATATGTGACTGCCTTCTTGTTTTACAAACCATTGTTTTGACAGGATTCTGGAAAGGAACCGTCTAAAACCTATCTCTCCCTCTACATCCGATTGCCATATGGCTGCTTGAACCAAGAGAGGCCCGTGCAAGGAACGCGCGAAACATTATGATATTTGATTTATTATTTAATATATAAATTCGTTTTCTATGAGTTCATTATAATATATCAATGCCTAACAATATAACGATTTGGAGGAAACAAATTGACTTGATTCAAGCATTGAGGACGATTTCAGGTGATGATTATTATTATTATTATTATTATTATTATTATTATTATTAAGATCGATCGTCGACAGGGAAACATTTTTATGGGCTATTTTCCGTTCCAGCCAGTGATCCACGACTTTTTTTTATCAAATTCCGTGGTGTGTGCTATCCTGTCTATGGGAAAGTGCACATAAAAGACATCTTGCTGTCATTCGTAGAAGAGTAGCCTATGTGGCGGTAGCAGGTTTCCTCTATGACCATGTGTTTCTAGTGGCGTCGTTAAATAAAACAAACTTTACTTTTATTATTATTATTAACTAATGTATGTGTTCGCATGCATCACCCTGACCAGAATATAATTAGTTAATCCCGCATGGCAAGTGTGTTTACAACAGCATTAATGCAATATTGTTACATACATGCGTTTTGCGTTAAACATTTAATATGGTGCTTGTAATTATGGTCATCATTCGTTATTTACTAAAACACTTTCACACATCTCTTTTCAAATGTATGTAACCTAATGCCAACTAATTATCTGACTTCATATTTGCATAGTTGTGTTACAGGCAGTATGCAAAAATCAAATAATCTTTATACAGAATGTCAGAATGTGGCAAATACTTTCATTAAATTTTATAATGGATATATTTATCTATTTCATTTTTCTCATTTAAAAATTTAAAAATACGTTAATGCTCAGTACATTGTCTTTTATTATTATTATTATTATTATTATTATTATTATTATTATTATTATTATTATTATTATACATGTATGTAGTATTTTGCAATGGTAATCTAACCAATTTACAAATTTAATTAAAGTCCTAGTTAGTTAGTTAGTTAGTTAGTTAATTAGTTAGTTAGTTAGTTAGTTAGTTTTGACCTATTTACGTGCCTATATCGAATTAAGGTCAAGCACGTGTGACATGGTCACGCAGCCCAACTGCCTCAACAGTCTGTTCAGGACAGAAGTTACTGTTAGTATGATGGAAAAAAATCGCTGCTCCAAATTGATAAGTAGCAAGGAATCTTTTATATGCATGTTCCCACAGACAGGACTGTTGACCAGTTGTGGGCACTGGTCGGGCACTGGTCGGTGTAAGTGGAAGTACACCTACCTGTTGAACCTTGCGGAGCCCTCACTCTGGGTTGGAGTCGGTAATGGAATTAAAGATCCAATATGCCACGAATGGGATTCGAACCCAGTATCTACCAGCCTGGAGCCCGCAGCGTTAGCTACTACAACACGGAGGCCGGTGAACATGACTATAATAAAGATACTGTTGTTTTATAGGTATCATGATATCCCAGAGTGGGCCTCAAATATGACTCTTACTAGTGTTGAGCTTGTCCTCGCAAAGTATGGCAGTTTACAATGGCGCTGGTCCTACAACATGCACAAACAATCTGACAATTCCATCAACAATAGACACAGCAGGAAAAATGTCAGTCAGATATGGATACAAAGAAATAAAAACTTTCTATAAATTTCCCAACTGGGCGATAACATTGAGGCAAGAGGAGGCTGTAGCAGGAGGTCCTCTAGTTCAAAGAGTGTCCCGTTCCATTGTTAATACTGTCAACCCGCAGATTCTCGCCACAAGATGGTCAATCTGGTACAGATATTGTCAGACTCTGGCTTTCCCAGCGGTACGACTCGTCCATAAATAAGACGCCTGGGATGTTTTAAACATATTGAAATACCTGCAGAGAGATCTAGATTTTCTTTAGGTTTTATTAATTAACTGTCAACACGACAATCTAAAATTTAAAATAGTTTGATGTTAAAACACTTCAATTGTACCAACACTGTGTATATCGTTTCAAAATGTATGCCCATCTAAATGCTAGTTGTAAAATGCCTCTGGCTAACAGAGCATTTCTTTTGTATTATAATTAACATTTATTTACAACTTATTGCTTACAGTATCAATACGTGTATATCCTATATGTTTCTAGTCATCCAAATTGTTATAGTAGCTTAATGTGTACTTTTGTCTAAACTAATTCGTCTCGCACTAAATGTATGTTGTAGGAAACAGTCCAAAGACCATGTCTTAAGTTACTACACACGTGCTTCATATATTGATATTGTAAGGAACAAAATGTAAGTAGATGTTAATTTTAATAATAAAACTAGATTCTCTATTGGCGACAAATATGTCACAAATAACATTAGCTGCGTCTTAAAATTGGAGATGCCATGCACTGACGCCATAGACATAGTAGTTATCAAAAACCAATATCTCCATTTATCTAAAAAAAAGGTGGGCGTATTCTATCTCATTGATGTCATTTCTGTTATTTTCAACACAAAGTGTAATGATTTAAAATGTGTGTATTAGTAATACTATTAAGTCAAAGTAGTGCAATAGATTAGGAAGTCCATGCAGTGAACAAATGAGCGTTGCGGACGTTGTGGTAGTTTAGGGGTAAAACGTATTAATTGTTGTCAATAAAGCCCAGACTAAAGTCATACTCCAGAATTAAATATTAACACGCATGCACCGTGCGTGCACATCTAATGCTATCTGTCACCTATTTATTTTTATTTATTACAATTAATATTTATTTACATGTTTTTGCTTACAATATCAAATTATGTTTATCCAATTAGTTTGTAGTAAGTTAGTATAATGGTCCTTGGCTTTTGGGCTACACTAATTTAATAACGATGCAACTTATTTTAGACAAAAGTACACATTAAGCTACTCTAACAACATAATTTATATATATATATATATATTCCTTTATACTCCACCATTAAATGCCAAACGGCTCATAGCTAATTCAGGAGGCCAATCAAAAGTTTACAGAGCGCACGGTAATCCGTGCGATTGGTTTTTCATTGTAAACAGAAAAGAATCTGTAAATTTAAATTTCACCCTCGCTCCTCCCTGGTCGATTTGCCGCACCTTCACTCAAAAAATGTTGGTACTAAGTGTTATGTCGACTTGTGAATTTTAACTATAAAATAATTGTTTAAAGTCTTTTAAATACAAAAATCTGTAATTTAAATAAAATCGGCAACTTTAAAAAGTGAGCCATTTGCCGCCATTTCTTGTCTGCTTGTTGTTTGTTGTTTACTGTTTGAGTGAACAGAGCTTCACTTCATGTTTCATATTGACAATGTTTGTATTATTATTGTTTTACAAACATGTATTACATAGTAATACATTACAGCTACAGCTATTTTAACAAGGGATATTGGGAGTGGGGGGATATATATATTCCGCTCTGTCCGTCATATTCACCTGAGCATAGCTGTCGTGGCGAGCTGGCAGGGGCATGTCGTAGCCGTGTGTGGCTGCAGTGGCCATCGCCCTCATCGTCTGTAACTGACCAAATCGTTCTCTTTTCCGCCATTTTGCTCGTCGGTTTTGAAACCAAACCTATAACGACAAGTACTATAATTATATAGATGTAACTGTGATTTCCTAAAACGTCGCTATCTGTTTCTGCCGTGTTAATATGTTATATTATGCAGTATCCAACACTTAATTCCTGAAGAAGTTAAACATCACCGTTGTTTAAACAAGGAATTCAAATATTATTTCGGTGCTTGAAATAATATTAGAGTTTATGCATACATGTATGTGGCATTTCATGGTATTTGTCACGTCCGTCACGATTATTTCTCTTTGTTATGTAAACAAATGCAAATAATTTTATTATCAAATTTCATTAATTGTTATGTACTGCAAACTGAAATTCCTAACAGTTGAATTATCTAACAACATAGTGTTTTGTCATAACTAACCAAAATGATGGAAAACAATCGTGACGGATGTGATAAATACCATGAAGTGCCCCATATACAGTATATCCTCTCGGTCCCACAAAACAACACGTACATCGGAATTGTGTGAAAGTCTGCTTTAATAGTAATACTATATTTACATTCATTAAAAATAAACTTTAACACTAAAAATACATTTCTAATAAAAATGTTGGTCCTTTATAACAGTTCTGTTAGTTGTTATTTAAATTATGTAAATATTGGATCACTGCTACCAATTACAGAACAGACAACTTTTGAGTATAATTATATACATATATACTAGTATTACCCACTTATTATTGATATCTCTACCGTTATATACCATTTCAGGCAATCTGCGCATTACATTATTTATTTATATTTTCATATTTATATATCTGTCGATATAACCGTGCGTTTCACATCCAATAACCGCCGCTTATTAATCAATGTGCTCCAATGATGTTAAAGAAACCAACTTTATCGACACGCGCGTATTATATATTATACTTCACAGATAAGAGGTATTGTTTTCATATTTGACGTTGTCCTGAGGACTAGAACCGTGTTGCCAGCTGTTTTAGGAAACAAACCAGCTAGTGTCTGCGCCTCCAGACATCATTGTGATGGCATCTAAGTGGATTACTTCTAACCGTCTGACCACTTACAGTTCGCTTCACCTGTACGAACCGCGCTCTTCACTCTGCCGGGTCAGGCATGCACGCTGTTCACCGCCTTCCTTTACCCTGTACCTTACGGTACATAGGCATCACAGTATCATATTATACATAACATATACATAATTTATACATATATCTTCTTTTTTCTTTTCTTGTGTCACTAGTCTCTTTCTGAAATTCTGTTGTATATAATATGCTTCTTTCCTTAATTTAACCGTTATATTATTGAAACAAATATTGTATATAATTATATGTATTATGTATATATGAAAATGTAATTGTGGCCATTCATTGTAGTGTGTATGTATACAGTCCTAAGAGAGCCTAGTACATGTAATACCAACCTTGTGCTCAATCAGTTTGTTATTTCACACAATAAAATATGTTTTCAATCAATATACAAACAGCAAGAAACAAGATGTGATATCGAATATAAGACATACTATGTTTTCATTCAGTCAATCTTTATTTTCCTTAGATGCAGTTAGTTATTAGCACAACATTCTCATGTACATAATTATAGATAATCAAATAATTATACACAATATAAAATATAGATAAAATAGTAATAATAAATAAGTAGATAAATATAATACGAGAACTGTTAAATATAACACATGAGGAAACTCAAAGTATGTAATTAAATATTATTTACGTCGATGCATTGGAAAATGAGTAAATTTAGATAAACACAATATTGTACATGTACTTTCATTTTAAAGGGACAGTCCCGAGTTTGAAGATGAGTGCCACCGAACGTACGCATCTAATGCTATTTATAACATATTTCTGGCTAATACCGGTACATCATTTTTATTACTAAGATTAACATTTACTTTCGTGTTATTGCATAAAATAGCAATATATGTGTATCAATTGTAGTAGCTTAATAAATTATAGTCTTTGGACTTTTGCCTACGATAATTTAGTACGTAAGTTATTATAACAATTTGGATCTCCAGAAACATAATATATTATAGGATATACACATATTGATATTGTAAGGTTTAATATGTAAATAAATGATAATTTTAATAATAACAAATTATCTATTCGCCAGAAACATGTTACAAATGGCTTTTGTTTTCGTTCTGTAAAGTTTTATTTTATTCTTTAATCATTCTTGTTGCAATAATTATTGTCGGACAGACATTCCATCCGGACTTGCGTTCCTTTCACACCGGCGCCTATTGGAGGCACCCTCTCGAGTTTTAATACAGATTTGTAACATAATTCTGGCTAATAAAGTATTTTTATTTATTAAAGTTAACATTTGCATACATTTTATTACTTACAAAATTAATATGTGTATATTCAATGCGTTTCTATTATAGCTTAGTATGGTCGTTTGACTTTTGCCTACCATACCGGTCTCCGTGGTGTAGTGGTTAACGCTGCGGGCTTCAGGTACTGCGTTCCAGTCTCATTCGTGGCATATGGGATTTTTAATCCCAGTACCAACTCCAACCCAGAGTGAGTGCTCCGCAAGGCTTAATGGGTAGGTGTTCTTCCACTTTCACCGACCAGTGTCCACAACTGGTTCAACAAAGGCCGTGGTATATACAGTCTGTGGGAAAGTGCATTTAAAATATCCATTGCTACTTATCGGTTCGGATTAGCGGGTTTCCTCTATAATATTAACATTAACTTCTGTCCTGGACAGGCAGTCGAGGCAGCTGGACTCCGTGACAATGACTGACGTACTTGAACTTTATTTGGATATAAGCACGTAAATAAGTTAAAACTAACTGCCTACGATTAGAGAAAAGTACACATGAAGCTACTATAACTATTTGGACAGCCACAAGCACATATAGGATATATACATTATATTGATATTGTAAGCAGTAAGATGTAAATAAACGTTAATTTTAATAATAAGAAATGCTCTATTAGCCAGAAACATGCTACAAATAGCATTAGTCGCGCGCGAAACTATAGGCATCCATTTATCTTCAAACTGGGCAGCGTGCCTCTAGTAAAGACTCTTCTAGTCTTACTCTCTCCATATTCAACATGCAGGTTGCGTCTTCAATGAAAACTTTTGTTTATTAAAATCAAAGTAAGACTTGTCAGTATTAATTCCATATTGTCACAGCAGTTATTTTTGCCACAAAATATTTTATTTTCCCAATATCCTGTATTTTTCTTGCTTTTTATTTGCGTCATTAGGCAGAGAAGATCGGTGTAATACTGTATGTGGAAACGTATGTAGAATCGCGTTTAACTCCGCGCAGTGCGGTGCGCACTAATCTAGTTCTATCTACACTTATATGAAAACGTCTTGTAAACACGTGTAATAGGCGGCATGAAAGGAGTCTCCATGTGATTCTAATTCCACTGCTCGGGTATCAGATATACGTTGTAATTGACAGCTAACCGGTCGTTTATTTTCTTTTAAAATAAATGCCTTATTCTATTTATTTGGTTAGCACGTGTAGGAGCTAATTCGGTAAGCCTTGTTGGCGATGGTTCGGTCCAGGTAGACTTGTTTTCCGCTCACAAAGGGCAAGATGGCATGTGCTTGAATCCCGCGCTACACGCAGCTCTCAGCATGGACCAAGACGAGCAGAAAGGATGGAAACTAGCTACTTAATCCAACGTTTATCTACCGTAAAGCAACACAGAAATTGGCCCATTAATCCGTCTGGAATGGATTGCGCAGTAACGAGGAAGCTGATTGGTTAATCAGTCGTGAAACTGAAAGATCTCTCTGTAAAGGCGATTTGTTAATCAGCGTACAAGATACAAGATATCTTGTTATCTATTATGTATATTTTGTAAGTGCAAGCCGATTCATTTCTGGTAGGCAAATGGGTTAGTGAAAAAATAGAACGTTTTTAAACATTTATAATAGAAATACATGTAGCTATATCTGGAACAACGATCAGGAAAGACATCATTATGTTTATACAAAGGTTGTAATAAAATTTATAACTATTATTGTATAAACAGGAACAATTTTTGGCAACCTTAAAGTAATCCCATAGTAATCTCAAGGTACAGTAATTTCACTTTCTTGGTCTCCACTATAATAACATCGCGACACGTACACTGGCGGTTTAACACGGGCAAGAATAACAGCAAGGGATCTTTGTGTGCACATTCCGACAGACAGGATAGCACATGGATCACTGGTTGGAACGGGAAACAATCCAACGGGTTCGGTTGATGAAAGACCAGTAGGCAAGTTGTTATTTAATTATGAAAATTAATGATCTCATTATTAATTCATCAAAATAGTATTTATTTTGACAATTATTGCAAATGAAAATACACACGGAGAACAAACGTAAAAAAGTGTGTGATCCAATTCATTTAAAAGGGCCAATCCGTATTTACAAATCAACGTATTTCATGGGATAATAATTATAAAGAATTAAGATATTCCCCGAATTATTATACATGTAGTGTGTAAATCAGTGGAAGGATCAACAACGTGTGCAAGTAAGAATGAAACTGGCGTGACGCAGATTGGCAGTAACTTATATAGGGAGACCTACCAAATGTAATTGCATTGTGTAAGTTCCGAGAACTTCGTGTTTTTAACACAAATGGTGCCAAGAATACATTTTATCTAAAGTTTTAAACGTTTTATCCTGATCTTGACTCCAGCTTTTTTGGGTGTTAAAAGCTACCACCCTAAACCTTTCAAAATACTTCACAGTCCCATTTAAAGTACATGTATTTGAAGGAACACTAATGCATTATCACCACTCGTTCGGTAAGAAATCTCACGGGAGGTCAAGAGATGTCAACTGTAGACGTCTTTTTCAGACGATCCTTCTTTGATAATGTCAAAAATGGGATTTTTTTCTTCAACAAGAAAACAGAAAGGGTCATCAAATTTCCCAAAACGTCACAGAAGTAATGGACAAAATCTTGTACATGGCAGACAGTTTTCAATTTAAAGCAATTAACATATCCTGGTTCTTGATGGTCAGTGCTACACAGTTCTTAATGGTCCGATAAGCGAAACGTTCATCTGAAATGAACACCTCACTATAAACACGTGACAAGAGCTGTCAAACGGCAACTCAATTATTGGCTAATTAACTTCCTGGGCCCACACAATGATAAGAATCGAATGAAACAGTATCTTTAATTGAATTATGTGATACCATCTATTTACAGACATACTCTGAGAAAACATTTTATATCTCTGATCGCAATATTCGCCTCTTTAAGAATACTGGCGGAGGCATCTTGTGCTAAAGCCACTGATGTCTGTTTAACAAGGAAATTGTAAAGTACGTATTCCCAATGTTACATGTAATTAATTAACAATAATACGGTACATGTATTCTACGAATAATAATACTAAACATATCCAATAGACATAATACTAAATTAATTTAATAGAAAGAATTCAACATGTATTCAAAGGACAATAGTACAACATTTATTTAATGTACATGTACAATAATAAAACCTTAAAGGCAAACTCTCGAGTTATAAGACGGATGCCACCTTATATTTGCATCGTATACTATCTGTAACATATTTCAGGTTAATAGAACAGTTATATTTAAATTAAACTTAACTTTTACTTATAGTTTATTACTAACAATATCAATACTATATAATTATACATTGTATATGTATATCCAAGGCGTTTGTAATAGCTTAATATGGAGCTTTGACTTTTGCCTACGATAATTTAGTATGATACAAATTATTGTAGACAAGCGCACATTAATCTGGATGACACATGGGATATACATATACATGTATTGATATTGTAACGTTAATTTCAATAATAAAAAATGCTTTGTTAACCAGAAACTTGTTACAAAATAGAATAGCATTAGATGTCCCAATCTTCAAACTCCGGAGTGTACCATTAATACTACGTGTATTTAATGAACTTTATTTCATGTATTCGTGATTATTAATTAATACATGTATTTAGTGGACACTAATATTAGCCTACATCTATTTATTAGAGAATAATACAACATTTAGTGTAAAATTCGTTTATTCTTTTTGCAAACGTTACTAAAACCTACAGATTTATTGCGAAAGTAAGGAAATAATGCAACGTTAACTTCAAAGATGTATAATATATACCGGTATTTAGACAAGACTTGCTTATTTACGTGCTTACATCCAATTAAGGTTCAAGCACGTCTGTCATGGTCACGCAGTCCAGCTTCCTCGACTTCCTGTCCAGGACAGAAGTTAGTGTTAGTATGAGAGAGGAAACCCGCTACTCCAAATTGATATAGCAAGGGATCTTTCATATGCACTTTCCCAAAGACAGGTTAACACATACCACGGCCTTTGTGAAACCAGTTGTGGACACTGGTCGGTATAAGTGGTATTACACCTACCCATTGAGCCTGGCGGAGCACTTACTCACATGAGTCGGAAAGTGAGATCCCCGAGCGGGATTCGAACACTTTTCCTACCAGACTGTAGTCCGTGGTGTTAACCACTACACCACGGAGACCGGTATGAAACGGAAAATGTATACAATGTATACATAAGCATATTTTTATTTATTTCTTGAGGTGATTCTGCCGCGAATATGAATTACATAATTGTTCTTTTGGTAATAAATGTATTTATGTTGAAACAGATGTTTATAAAATACGATTAAATATTGGTATTTGTGCGACTCGTGTGTTTCATGCAAACAAATCGAAATAAATGCTCTGTGCATAAATTAAAAAATTACAATATTGATTTTAAACTGTGTAAAGCGGTTTTGCAGTTGATAGTTGCATTTAAGGGACTGCCCGACTTTTAAGACGAGTGCCACCGTATACGTGTGCGTCTTATGCCATTTGTACCATATTTCTGGCTAATAGAGCATTTCTTCTTATTAAAATTAACACTTACTTACATATTATTACTTACAATATCAATATGTGTATATCATATCTGTTTCTGGTCATATAAATTGTTATACTATCTTACTGTGTCCGTTTTTCTAAAATAATTTAGTACGTACTAAATTATTGTAGGCAAAAGTTCAAAGACCATATTAAGCTACTACAAACACATTTGATATAAATAGTCCTTGGAACTCACATTGTGCCACCACCGGTCTCCGTGGTGCAGTGGTTAACGCTACGGGCTTCAGGCTGGTAGGTACTGGGTTCAAATCCCATTCGTGGCATATGGGATTTTTAATCTCAGTATCGACTCCAAA
>JAULBR010082984.1:0-13596 GCA_032355825.1 Melanodrymia aurantiaca
GATCCCTTGCTACTTATCAATTCGGAGTAGCGGGTTTCCTCTCTCATACTAACACTAACTTCTGTCGTGGGCAGACAATCAAGGCAGCTGGACTGTGTGACCGCGACAGACGTGCTCGAACCATAATTGGATATAAGCACGTAAATAAGTTATAACTAACTAAAACGTAACACAATGTGTACTATTACTCACTCGATTGTTTATAATTGTAGATCAAGGACACCCAGAACACCAACACAAGGGCCGAGCCTGTATTACCAGGAGCCCAATAACAAACCAAAAACCATCACGTGGAACGCTGCAACCAGTGCCCGGCCCCCTCTCAGAATCGACATGGATGGACCAGGCCCCTGTTCTTACTCCCCGACAAATAAACCGCTGTCTGAAACCAACGCGCCGTCCTTTACATTCGGCTCAAAGTGTGGCCGGGAGAAAGGTATGAAACTATAATTATTTGTATATAGGGAATTTCATGGTATTTGTCACGTCCGTCACGATTGTTTTTTTTAGTTTTTTTTATCATTTTGGTTAGTTAAGACAAAACACTATGTTGTTAGATAATTCCAAAAAAATTTGAAATCTGATATTTGCATTTATTTACATAACAGAGAGAAACAATAGTGACGGACGAGACAAATACCACGGAATGCCCCATATCCACATCTAAAGTTCAGCGCATGCACATGGTGAGGAAGTTCCTGGGACAAGTGACACAATTATCATTTTCCTCGCGTCTTTGCGTCAAATTTTAGTTGAAAATTCGATGTGATAAAAAGTATCTATCATGTTATTAATCTTAATCTTAATTTTTATTGCTATAAATAATTTAATAACTTTCCAATCAAACTGGTTTGGGTATTTATTCTGATGTAACTTCTTTTAAAATTATGCGCTAAATATAGGACTGTAAATGAAGAGGCTATATCTTGTTTATTGTATGACGCTCTATCTCTTGTTTATTAACATTTTGTTTTGTAGAAGGTGGTTCTCGTACATCTTGGGAAAAGATCTGGTTTCAAAGTCCTCACATCTGGACTAACAAAACCGACTTTAGCAGCGATGGACCGGTGTGTACATTCGTAAATATAATCATATTTTATACATATACATGTACATATACATAGCCATAAAATATATATAGATCTACAGAAACTATAAACGTGATATTCCGTGACAAGTCATATTTTCACTGTTTTTTAATTACAGTGAAAATATAGAAATGGTATTCACATTTTCCATCCAGATATATAGATTATCACCGTTGTGATAAGGCAATTCCAACTCAAGGGATAAAATATTTTATGTGAAGGCCGAGCTTTATAAAAGTGAATGACAAGGGTTAAATATGTATGCATGTTTTTAAATTTGAGTAAAGGATCAACTATGACAGTGTCGTCACTGAGTTCCACGAGAATAATATAAGAGAAACAAATACATGTACATGTATATTATAGACCTTCATCCCGACAGGACAGGATCTAAAAGAAATAAAAGTTTTTGTTGATTCTTCTAGTATGTAAACAGATCTAAGAAAGTCTATTTTACCCCCGATACTCTGCTTGTAAAAGTTGGAATATCATCGAATTATAGCAGTTGAAAGTTGGTGCATACATTGAAAATCCAGCTAATTCCTCGATCAATATATTTTATTATACATGTACATGTATATGCAATATGGCCAAATATATGTAGCTTCAACTTTGTGTACATCTTAATTTGTTTTTATTTCTATTAAACATGACATTTGGGGTTGGGGTGTCTCCTATATGTACAAAGACTTTATATAGGTAGAATAATATATTTTTTTTCCTGAAGTTTGGCGCTAACGAACGTAGTTTGCTAAAAATAATGATGTTACAGACTATTTGAATATTGTCGCACACAAGTGAAAGCATTCATTCTCTTAAAAAAGAACAAGTTTTCAAAATACATTTTTTTATCTCTGGGTCAACGCGGTATACATGTACTTATTCGCATTGAGATAAAATATAATATAATTATTTTTTAATCGTTTCAGTGGCCAACCCCATCCAGTTACAGACAACACAGTCTACTTGGACCACGACAAAAAACTGTATTTGAATCACCGTCATATACCATCGGACGGAAAAGCCAATCATTTTCTTTAAGTAAACCAGGTATGGGCTTAATCAGGTTCACCAAGTGACCTCTCTGCATATTTGTTAATCAGTGATGGGTCAAAGGATCTATCCTCCTCGGGGGACCAGTTGTGTTATTTCCTGTTGTATCCAGTAATCCACGACTTGTATATCAAAGGCCGTGGTGTGTGCTATCCTGTCCGTGGGAAAGTGCTATTCGATTAAAAAAAGAAGAAAAAAAGAAAAGTAGCTTATGTGGCGGCAGCGGGTTTCCTCTGTGACAAAGTGGCGATATAACCATGCATTCGACATCCAATATCTGCTGATTAATATTAATCAATGTTTTCCAGTTGTGTTGCTAAATAAACTTTTATCTCCTTTTTAAGTGTAAAGTTCTGTATTCGTTCGTGTTGTTCCTGTAGGGTCTGAAAAGGAACCGTCACCTGGAGATTATGATCGACATCTGGCAGACAACTTAATTTTAACCAGACAACCCGCGTATACTCACCAAGTCCGGCGCCATGGAACGGTGTTGTGGGCAACCTGTGGTAAGTACATTGTGTGGGGCAGGGAGGTTGAATGTCCAGTGGTTGACTGACTAACCTTTGCTTAGGGTGCACATATCCACTAAAGATCCATGTACCCCACCTCAATCTGGGCAGCTCGCTACCTAGTACACAAAAACACCTTTTCAAGGCTGTGTACAGTATCGCAGACGCCCAGGCTCAGAGAAGTATTTTAGAGCAATCTAGAATGTTTAATTTACTGTTTTATCCATGCGATGTATTGATGGGGAGGGGAAAGCACGCGAGGTTATGAATCTTTTTTCAAACAAGTTTAATTTATTGACTTGAGATTAAGCTAGTCAATATTTAGAAATAGGCCTATAATAGAGCATTGAAATTTTGAAACCATCTAAGAGAAGTTGCGACGTCCAATATTTTCAAATCATTAAAAATCTCCAAATGTTTATTTTAACCCATGATCTCAAATGGAATATTAAAGTGTATATTCTTGTTTGTAGGTCTACTTTACTGTAGACATCACCACCAACAGACACAAACTATTATATCAAGGCTTTTTCCTTTCAGAAAAAACACCGGGACCTGCAGCTTATTCACCCAAGATGACACCCAGTAGATTTCACAGCTTCTTTACCATACAAGGAATCCGATGAGAAACAGTCCAAGATGTTACATTTTGAGATACATACACAAGCTATACATATAGTATTATAATGCGACATCAACACATTCGTAAATACTCTATTGCCAATGGTGCCAATGCAATTTATATATGTATATTTGAAGGCCGTTTTGTCATAAAGATGTTTTGAGAAAATATAAATTATAGTGACTAGTCAAACACCATGCGAAGCAGAAATAACTCCTATTCATTCAGTTTCAAGACCTTGTACGTTGAAGTTAGTATATTGTAAGACGTGCAAAATAATTGACAAATACTAGTCAAATCAGTCCAAAATGTAAACAACAAAACTAGAAACATAGTCAAATGTTTGTCTCTAAAATAAGGCAGTCGAAAGGACATTAGGAAAGCATATGCCATGTTTTCATGAAGCACTCACTACCAAAGCAGTGATCATTCCAGGTGAACGCATCCCGCCCAAACACTCAGCCATTTTGTTTTATCTAGCTGTTTATAGAAATGCGATAGACGTCGATAAAAAAAAGTTGGTTTAACAACACTACTCGAGCACATTGAATTATTAATATTAACCTGGTATTGGAATGTCCGACATGTGGTTATATAAACAGAAACTCTGTCGCAATACAGGCTGATCTAACCGAATAACAGCACGGGACATTTTATGTGCTTTCCCAGACAGGATACGAAACACTAAGGCCTTTGATAACCAGTTATGGATCACTGGTTGGAATGGGGAAATAACCTAACGGGTCCACTAAGATACAGGTTGAAGTATATAGGATATTGCAATAGATATCATGTGTCAATGGTGTGTCTTTATAGACTGCATACGTAATCCATGGGTTGGGTGTAGTACAAATCGTGCTAATTTTCCTACTCCAAACTGACTATAATTATACACACACCGTGTTCTTTAACTCTTGGAGGAGCATGGCATACCTCAGCGGTAGAACGTGCACCTGTGGTTCGATTGCTCAAAGGATCGATCTTCCTCAGGGTACCCGTTGGGTTATTTCCCCGTTTAAAACAAGTGTTCCATGACTGGCATATCAAAGGCTGTTGTGTGTGCTATCCTGTCTGTGGGAGAAAGTCCACATAAAAAATCCCTTCCTGAAGATTAGCCCATGTGGCGGCAGCAGATTTCCTCTGTGACTAGCGATATAACCCTGCATTACTTTAAAAAAAATAACGATTTTAAAGGCATCTCATACTTTGGCCCTAGGTTATAATGCCTATATATTTATTCTAGGAATGTGTTCCGTTTATGATTTAGGAAATAATAAAAATACTAACTATTTCTAGTTTTGAATGCAATATAAAAAAGATATCCTCTATTATAATCATTTACTTAGTACACAAGCTAATAATTATTTTTAAAATGTAGAATATTCCACAAATGTCAAACTTGTAGACCAGATTCTCCATAAATCAACACCGCATAAATTGTTATTGTAACCGTAACGAATACTCGGCACAAGTTGGGAGTCATATTTATTTATTGCATTATTTATTGTATTATAATTATTACAGTATTATTATACATTTACCACATGTATTATTATCATTATAATTTAAATGCAGTTACACATGTATATTGATAATTATCATCAGTTGTGTATTTTAGTGATTTCTTTGTGATTTCCTACTTATCAGTGTTCTATATTATTGTTCGATTTCTATTTTTCTGAAGTTCGTTATTCTACATCAGGTCTGTATAATAAAATTAATGCTCATGTTTTTTATATAAACACCTATTGTATATACGTGTACATACTATTGTAAATATCAATTGTACATAGATTTGTTGGCCAATGAAATACATATTAACCTATAAACCACTTTTTGTTTTGTCTACTTATATAGGATATTAGTGTCAATGCAATATCGTTGAAAAATGCAGTGTCTGGAATGGGAGATTGCACAGATTGTACAATATCACTTGTACATGGATTGTGTATTATCACTTGTACATAGATTTATTGATTACTAATATATATTTATTATCTGAACACTGAATGAATGATGAAATGTGAATGTATATATTAATAAATCATAACATGTAGCAACCAATTTTAATTACCCTGAAGTAAAGCTATGAATCTAGTTTTCTATGAGTATTAAACTTTGTTGAATGACACCACTGAAACACATTTATTATAAATCAGCGGTTACTGGATGTCAAACGTACGGCTATATCAACACTTGCTGCCACCACATAGGCTACTCTTCTTCAAATAACAGCAAGGGACCTTTTATGTGTATTCCCAGACAGGATAGGGCACCCCAATCAAGGCCTTTGATAGATCTGTCGTGGATCTCTGGTTGGAATGGGATATAACCCAATGAGCCCCCGATAGCTTCTTCAACCCATCGATCCTGAGGCACACGGCCAGTTACTTTCTATGAGTAAGATTATTCAGTGAAGCCCTGCGCTAAGGTGCAGGGGGAAGAGCTTGAATAGTAAAGATAAATTTGGGTAATCATCAGCTAATGAATTTCATGTGTTATTTTGACACATGATTTCAGAAAAAACCTACTGAGGCCACGTGGATAGGTTACTTTTACAAATAAGACGTGATTTTTTTAGACCAAACACAAAGGTTTTCCAGACCGCACCTATTTTCTCCTGCCGACCATAAAAATATTTTCTCCAAATAAAAGGGTAAAAAAGTTTGTTTTAAACGTTTTTAAATGATACAACACTGAAAAAAGAAAAACATTAATACATGTACCTACCTATTCTATTTGTTTTTATGAACAAACTTATTATTTTTGGTTGGCCCTATAGACACTTTCCTACACAACATCTGGTGCACCAGTCATAGACTGGTTGGAATTGGAAAAGCCCAATGGAGGATCTACATATTACCTTCAGTGAAACGTTTCCACGTGAATTAAATCTTAGATATACATGTGTTAAAAACAACAGCATTATATTTAGTTACAAATATTTATTTATGCACGTAACAAACATCGTTAAACAAGCAACAATATATCGTATACATTTGTACTTACCATTGGATGAAATAATAGTAAATGTATCAATTATCTTTGACATCTTACCTGAATCATTGACTACTGCCTGTATTTAATCATGTTCAGGGTTTCTAGAATACACTAGCCTTACTAGTCTGGCTAGTGAATTGTGGACTCGGAATAGTAAATTTTAGATTTGATCCTACACGATAGCTAGTAAAAATTAACCAAAGAAAAACATTTGTATTCACCGATTACCCTTTGCATACTTTAACAGGTGCAGCAGATTTAAAGAGGTCAAGCGTCCTTAATTGTGTTAAAGACGATCGCTCACTATTTCTCGTGACGAAAGCAGTGGAGCCAGCCACAAGACAATTAATCTGCGTATAATCATTACAACAAGCGAAAGCACTGTTCATCTACATAATTGCATACATTTATTGTATGACTACAAACAACAACAGAAATGTCAAAATGTCATTATATTACGTTAAATTGCTCCGTTTACAATATACATATAAATAGCATTTTGAAAAGTTGTTACACTTTTAATGTCACGCTATTATCTGGAGTGCAGCGAACCGAGACCCAATGTTATTTCTACTTAGAGCGAGCGCCATGCCTCTTGTCACGTGGTGCCTATTTTCCCCGCCAAAAAATGTGAGCGATTCTCTTTAATGTATTTACCATTGCTTCATCTAGATCAAATTACAATTTAATTGAAAAGTTTTATGTTTTGTATTATACTTACGTGCTTTGTCTCTTACAAACACATGTATATCGCAAATTTAATTCTGGATTGCTAAAATAATTATTTTAAAAGCGGCAAATCTAATCACCTTAATTCTTCTGCATGATCCGTGTAGCTGACACCAAATGCGTATTTGCTGCGATACATGATAAACGATAACCTGGCGTATCTTGGAGAATCTCAGATTATCTTATCGCAGAGAATTGCAGAACCGATCCTTGGACAGAGGACACGGTACGATTTCCTTCATTTTTATATAAAAAAATATCATCTGTTTGAAATATCATCTGTCAGAAATAGCGGAACTGGCGTCTTTCGTATGATACGCCTCGATCGGTTAAAAGATACGACACAATTTCTCTCTCACATGGTGCGATTACCTACGCTACGATACGATACGATACGATACGATACGATACGATACGATACGATACGATTCGACGTAAAATTTGTGTACGTTTTCAAAACTTATTTAACTGTATACGACCCAATAAAATACAACAATGGCATCGTTTCGTTTATAATTGTATATCTCAAGAGTCGTCAAATGGTGCGATTCCTTAAGGTATCTTACAATATCGTTTCGTATCGCAGCAAATACGAACTGTGTGAAGCGGGCTTTACGAACTGAAATGAAGATAAATAAAAGTTATCCCTTTTTCTACATTATTTTGAGTAACGGAGGGGTTTTTTTTACCACTGATATTGCGACATTCTATAAGCGAATTTTTGTGTGTGTTTAACGATGTTTGGTGTTTCATTCGGTATTTAAAACTTATTTTGACTTTGAAAGATCACAGATGTCACGACAATAATACATATGAACAAAACGTATATTGTAAAACCACAGCGTCGAGATAAATATATGACTGGCACTTAGTGACTGCCATTATAAATCTATAATATCACGAACAACGTGCGTTTATAACGTTGTTTTGTCTATAAAACCTGTTCGACGTGTATTAAGTAACATATGTAACCACCAGATTTAAACAATTCACTGTAAATGTGTGAACAAAACGTTACATTTGTTGACAAAATCAATATTGCGTAATTAGTAAAACATCCGGCGTACGTTGCTACTACTACGGTGACTATTTGTAATGCACTTTCCCAACCATTTCTATTAATTAAATGTTTTACCTCTGTCGCTTTATTCATCATTTTTAATGACAAAATTAATGTGGTTTTTAAAAAATCCAGAATTTTACACAAAATGCGAAAACTGATATTTGTTGTGGAATTAGTACACGCTAATTAAATTCGGTTTTAGGGATATGATTGCTGTATGGCAATATGTATATCTCAGTAGAAATACCCGCATTATGTATACTATTGTCGATCCTGAATGTTCATGATCATTCAACTGTGTTATAAAATTCGACTTTTACATAAATATTAAAAATCACGATTTTAAATTATTACTTTTAACATATTGCGTCTATTTTGATTGTAGTGTTTGAACAAGATGAGAAAACCACATTGTTTCGACCAATATGTGAATTTCTTTACCAAAGATAGCACTTGAATTTCTCGCAACCCCCCATCACGACTCTTTGTTGAAGGAACACCAGCGTAGTACCGTTACAACTGAGATGAGAATGGCGAAACAAACAAATATGACATTTTGTCTCAAGAAGTGTAAAATGGAATGAAAACTTGATTGATCGTATCTGACAACTAAATGTGCTCACATTTCTCTAGCAGATCTTGATTTATTGACCACCTTCGTCAAGTATTTGCTCAGCGGTCTCCACCGTCCCCACACTAAACCCCTCAATAGCGCATCGCAGACCGCCCTCGGGGACACACAAAGCTGGGCTTTTACCGAGAGAAAAAACGCAGATTTCAACTTTGAAATCTCGGTCGGCGTAGACGAAATAGCCGTCATAATCGATGGCTGCTGATCTGTTAGGGAAAGTGCAATCAATATATGCGACGGAATCTAAATGGACTGAAAGCCTTATTTGAGCACGAGACACGTTTTCTGCGCCTCCTTCCCGTAGAGAACACTCTCGCTGTGACGTCACACTAATGGCCTTCCGATACACGGTCCATCTTCGTTTTGCGCGATAAAACAATTTGCGAAGACTTATTATAGCACGTGAGAACGCGCCGATGGGTTAGATAGAAAAATGCATTTCTAACTGTCGCCGAATCGAAACTCCTTTAATCAAATTAGTTACACTAGCGCTCAGTGGCGAGGCTTCGTTATGAATGTTCAAAGATGGAATAGGAATCTATTTTGTCCGTATCAATAAAATTGATATACAGTTGTATTATACTGTGAGCGAATCTGGAGGCGCGACAGCCCCAGGCCATGGAGGATGCATTATGGTTCCTGTAAGGTTAAATAATGGAAAGCACGCTCCGTATGACAATACCGCTCGCCAAGCCGAGAGTGATTTCATTTTACAGAAATGTTGACAGTGGTTTTGCAAATGGAAGAAATTGTGGTAGAACTTCTTTTTCGCGACGTATCTTCTAAAAGCATTTTTGGCCCGAGGTCTTTCTGTCTTTGGAAAACATCCTGTATTTAGCGAGAAAACAATCCACCAGACCGAATCTGATGCTGTCCATCCGTCCCAGTATAGATCTGTCCACGGTCATAATTTGGAAGGACGCACTTTGGTAGCATTGTCTCTTTTTGTAATTTAAAGGCACCATTTCGAGTTTAAAAACCTATGCAATCAAGCGTGCGGATCTGAAGTTATTTGTAACATATATTTAGCGAGAGAGCATTGTTATTTATTAAACCTAAACATTTACTTACAATTTTCATTACGTACGATATCAATAATTATGCGTTTGAAGTAGCTTACTAATTATAGCCCTTGGACTTGTTTACAATAATTTAGTATGATACAAATTGTTTTAGACAAAAGTATACACTAAGATGTATGCTATAAAAATTTGGTTGACCAGAAAATTTGTTTTTATACACAATGATACTGTAAGCAATAAGATGATAGTAAATGTTAATTTTAATAATAACGAAATGCTCTATTTGCCCGAAATATGTTATAAATAGCAATAATGCGTAAAACTCGGCAAGGTATGATAAATGAGAAACTGAGCAAGGCTTGTATGGTATCATAGAATACTTATATGAGCATCTTGTTCCGATGTGAAAAGTCATGCCTGTACCATTCGCATGAATGTTAGCACTTCTCTTTAATATCCGTGTCCTTTTGTTTTACTGCAAAATTATATATCCTGACCATGATCTTGAACAAAGACATACCAAAACTTTGTATCGTGATGTAACACGCACGTGTGTGCATCCTGGTTCCATGTGCAGTGTATAAATGCAAATAAGTATGTTTATTTATCTATGTATCTTAATCTAAACTTTAAATACCAGACTATTTGAGCGAAAGGTTCAAAAACCAAAATCTACCATGTACTGAACATTTTCAGAAAGGCAAAATGAGGGATGTTAAAATCATACCATTGAAATATCTCCTTTTTTGTCATAATTTTTGTTATTGTCCCCAGAATGTAGGCAGTGACAAGGTTGGGGTGGCGTGAGTGGAAGAGAAAGAGGGGTGGGGGGCATGTTCACTGGCTTACATAATAAATAAATAAATAATATGATTTACATGTGGACAGTACGATGTAATCATGATAAATGACTGTTTGGCTAATCATGGTGAATATATCAGTACATGCTTCATATTAAGAAGAAGAAAAAAGATATAAACCAATTTACAGCTTAGTTCTCACCTACTTTAAAGAGAATATGAGACGTACCAACATGATATTGGAAGATCAAAGAGCGTGTACACAATATACCCAGACTGACATTTACGCCATGCAGAATAGTTACTGTTAAATAAACAAAGTTTTTTTGTTGGTTATATATAATGTTTACGTATAAAATATCATCACGATCTTTCAAGATATGTATCGTATGTAATATGGCGTCTTGCTTATGAGTACAAGTGATTTCGGCTTTCTTTGATGGATGATCTGTACAGGATTAGTGAGCTACCACTGAACTTGGCTTTCTTTGTTTGATGTTATGTACACGAGAGTGGGTTACCACAGAACTCTGCTTCCTTGGGTAAGAGTAGCGCATGAAGCGGCGACAGTGGGTTTACTCTGAGACCATGTGTCAATATAACCATGCGTCTGACGTCCAATAACCGCTGATATATAATCGATGTGTTCCGATTTTTATCTTTAGTTGATGTTATGTACAGAAGAGTAGGCTATCACTAAACTTGACTTTCTTAAGTTGATGTTATGTACAGGAATATTGGGCTACGACTTAACTTGACTTCTTTAGTTACGTTCTGTACAGAAAGAGTTGGGCCATCACTGAGCTTGACTTTTTCTATTTATGTTCTGTATACAGAAAGTTTGCTACCACTGAAACAGGCCTTCCTTGGTTAAAATGCAATTACGCGTCAAAGATAACATAACGGGAAGTCTCCTGTCGTGTTCCATAACTAGGATAAAATAAAATTTTGATGGATTTTGAAACTGTTATCAGGCGAAACTCCTCGACACAGGAAGAGCAGATGTGACGAGTATTCCAGCCACTGAACCAACCTGTCCGAGCTCGCCACGTGCACGGCTACTGCAGTGGAAGGACTATTTCTATGGCGACACGAGGGGCGCGTGCCGGTCTGACGTCTGGTCAAACGACGTGTTGTGACAATGTCAAAGTTCTCGCCCTAAAAGGAAACAAATTTGAAGAGGAATTAAAAAATAGCAAAAGATGAATTGATTGGCGAAAAGAATGGTTCTTTGTTTGAAAATATAAACCACAAACTTGGCTCTTGAACTGGACAAAATGTCGACGTTGAGCTGCGGATTCGGGCTGCTGTCAATTCACTTGATTAAACCTGACAAAACTCGATTGCGGTGAATGACTTTTTAAAAAGTACTTGAGAGAGGAAAAAAGACGTTATATTAAACTGATTGAATGGAGAAATAATAATTAAATTAATTTTTTTGGTCAAAAGTCGACAGTGCATCTGTCTAAGATATTGATGTTCGACTGTACCGTGAAGTATAGCTAATTTGAGTGATAGCTGCTCTCGTAAAAAGATGGAAATATTAAATTAATTTGTATCTAAGATGAACTAACGAAAAATGTATTAATTTATTAATAAATGTGTTTATTTCTTTAGTGGTATCGTCGCCTTTAATTATTTTAACATATGCAGTAGTGTAGGCAGATAACAAAAGTGGGGGATTGCACACGCAATTTTTTAACGTTATAATTATGGTGAGAAAAACCAATTTCCCAAAAGTATTAAACAAAATCTTAGAGTGGTACATTCTCCATTGCCAGGCCTTCTTCCTACGCCATTGATATTTCACTAATACAAAACGCACATACATTTACCGCCTTCATATAATACTCATGATAGCAGCGTTTCCATAGTATTGTGAGATTTAATGTGAGATTTAATGAGGTCGTGCTGTGGTTCCTAACGAGGTTTTTTTAAACATTATTAAAACTAAATTTAGCAGTCATAAAAGCTTAATTCAGTAATCATGATGCTTAACCGAGCAATCTGACTGTCATAAAGCTTTTTGGTTAAACTTAATTCAGAAGTCATAAAGCTTGATCCAGCAATCAAGAGTTTAATCCAATAATTACATAGCTTAATCAAAGAATAATTATAAAACTTAATCCAGCCATCATAAAGATTAGTCCATGCAGGCAGTATCATAAAACTTAATTTATAAATCGTAAATCTTAATCTGCCTTACGTTCAATAGGGAGAGCGTTCTGCTATTGAGACAAAACGTCTTGACGCCGATATTTGCATCTACATTAATGAATATGATGTGATAGTAAACGATCGGTACCAGTCACATAGTTCCAGAGCACTCGCCCTATTGAACGTAAGACATGCAATCTGATAAAAATAGAAACAACACAGCCAACTCAGAGATGCTCACTGGACAAAACCGAAAAATACAGAAGAAAAACTGTATGGAGACCATGAAATCCCTCCGTGTCACTGTGAGATTCATCCTGGCAGCGAACATCTCCCTGTACTGCGATATCATTACAAGAAGGAACGAAAAGAAGAAAAATAAGGAAGCAAATTTTACACGCTCAAGCATCAGAAATATTTCTAAAATTATTTTAACAGGAGTAAAATAATAAAGTTTAGATGGAGCGATGTCTGCGGGCAGAAGCCACAAGCACGTGGTCGGTGATGGGTGGCAATGTGCGTGCTTTCCGTGCACGGTTTGGCGCCGTCTTGGATTGACTTGCTCCCAGTCTAAAAGCCCGCGAGCGCCATGTGCTTTCGTGTCCTTATCATTGATAAGAGTCTGAAATCTGCACGGCTACAACTCACGTGCTGAAATAAACAGTGGCTGCCGTCAGGGAGCCCGCAAATACAGGTGTCAATATCCATGTAGTATGAGCACAATATGTTTCTTTTAATGAGTAACTAATCGCCCACAAATACAGGTGTCAATATACATGTAGTATCAGCACACTATGTTTCTTTTAATGAGTAACTAATCGCCCACAAATACAGGTGTCAATATACATGTAGTATGAGCACAATATGTTTCTTTTAATGAGTAACTAATCGCCCACAAATACAGGTGTCAATATACATGTAG
>JAULBR010083005.1:0-13596 GCA_032355825.1 Melanodrymia aurantiaca
GGGTGTGTGGGGTTAATAAACCGACTGGCTGTGTATCGTACACGGGTTTGTGGGGTTAATAAACCGACTTGCTATGTATCGTACACGGGTGTGTGTGGTTAATAAACCGACTGGCTATGTATCGCCTCTCCGCTCTGTTTATGAGAGACGTCACCTGGAAGTGTATGTGTGTGTGAGGGGTGTGTGGGGTGTGTGGGGTTAATAAACCGACTGGCTGTGTATCGCCTCTCCACTCTGTTTATGAGAGACGTCACCTGGAAGTGTATGTGTGTGGTGGGCAGACTTAAGATGTACCTAAACATGCTGTACACGTTCTGCCCCTCGTCGCTTCACAGTTGTTCTTCTGGCGACGACATCTCAATTTGGCCAGCTATACACACGGACAGGAGAATACTGCTGCTGCCAGTCACACACCTGTAGCCACCTGCTGGTAGGAAGCCAGGTCTAGAAACAAGCACCAGACTACACCCGTAACCATCACGCACGAGAGAGAGGCAGCTACGTCGGCAGTTAGCCAACACGTGGGCTATCTCTTCAATGTTTCGCTTAATCAAACTCAATTTGCCAGCCAGTATCACGAAGAGTGATTTCACACTGATGTGTCAAGGAAGATAAACGTCTGTTTCCGCCAATTCTGTTTTACTGTGGTCTCTGATTTACTACATTTATTACAATGAGTGAATATTGAGACCACTATTAAAGTATTATATCAATATGGAAAGTTGTTTCCGATTATTGTTTTTTAATGTACATATTCCCTAATCTAAACGTCAAAACCAGTAATACATTCAAAAGCGTATCCCCGCACAACGTAGAGTTGAAGAGATATTTTGAGTATTCGAGCTGCCGTGCATCTATGAATTACAGTCTGTGTACGCCGTAACACAGCCATCTTGATTATGTCTGATCCACACACAGCTCACGTCGACGTTAGAGCGATGTTTATAATCTATATAGCACGGTTGATTTTAAAACAAATGATTTATTCTCAATATAGCCAAGTATTAGAACGGGCATCTGTTTTAAATTGCTTTAAGCACTGATATTATGGTTAACAACCAGCTCACAGCTACAACTTATCTTGTAAACTATAATAGTGAACGTATTAATATGAATATGAACAAAACACCCACTGACAAACTTAACACGATTTTTGTAATACATTTTGCTTTAAATTGTAAAAATCCTTTTTTTGTATTTGAAACAAATGCATTTTCATATATAAGTTTAAAAGACCCTCCAAGCTTTTGCCATTTGTTATCATTCGTTGAGTAAAATTAGTTCTTCATTTTGATAATATATTTTGGTGTATGATTTTGTTGTCAGCAATTAAGAAAAACTGCAACGAGTCAAACAAAATATCTGTATGATTATAAAATTGAACGGATCGACAAATGTACACACCAGCAGCTTATGGCTGATTCTCTCGATCAGTTTGTCTGTCTGTCATGTGAATACATACAAGGCGTCGTGCAACACAAATGTCATATTTGCTAACAAAAAGATTAATTATGATACATTATGCAATCAAGCATTACTTCAACAGAAGTGGAAATGTTTCTTTACAAAGTGGCTCGATTGCGGTGAGCGTGGTGGACTAGGTTCATTTCGCGGTGCAGTGTGTCGTGTGTTGTGTGTTGTGTGTGGTGTGTTGTGTGTTGTGTGTGGTGTGCAGGGTAAGGCTCTCGGTTCAACGATGTTAATCAAAAATAATATCAACTTTTTCATCAATGTGTCACATTTTTGTCATTTTTTGCTTCTGTTGCTTTCTTACTGAATTCAATTAAGTTTTTGGTGCTTTGATTTCTGTACCAATAAATACGGAACGTGGTATAAATATTACAAAATGATTTATGTACCAATAAATACAGAACGTGGTATAAATATTACAACATGCTTGTATCGGTGTCTTTAGAAATGAGAGCTATGTGAATTAAAATACTGATCACAGCGCGTCACCACTCAGCTAGGAATGCCCACAGTTTGATGAACGTAATATCACAACGTAATATCACAACGTAATATCACAACCTTCCACAGATAAATAGCATTCCCGGTTGTCAACAAAGATAGCATTTGTTTGTTTAAATAATTAATTAATTAATTAATTAAGCATGTATTAAGATAGCATTTGTTTATTTAATTAATTAATCATGTATTAATCATAAACATACAGTGATTTCGACACATGATTCCAGAAGTAGTCATACATTTTACTTCTTTTAAAACCTGCAGTGGACAATTTCAATATAGCATGCACTTTAGTCACAGAATGATGTTGATGTTTGCATACAGATTATGCCACGTCATGTGCTTTTGGCTCAGACATTGCTTTATTGTGGACTGGTGAACACTTTCAAAACGTTTTATTGTAGATATTCAGAGGCTATTTCACGTTATGAGGTATCATTCACACATAATTATGATGTCTGATGCGATACCCTACTTTGTCAGTTTTCGTATTTTCGGTGGAGGCTACAGACAAAACCAAATGGTCGTGATGACGACGCATGCAAGCAGTAGGGCAGGATGAGCTTACCTGTCGCGAACATCTGTTAGGTATTATCACGGCGTCGGCTGTGATTCGTGAGTACATGCCAGGTAATTTCCATACTCTCATATCACTGGTCTTGTGTTGTATTGTGTAGCTATACCTGACGAGGATTGTATATAACAATATTATAATGAAAATGTTCCATACTGTTACTGCTGTTTACGGCCGCGCGTTGCCGTGTTGAAAGATGACGTTAACATGGTTCATACCTGGACGTGACGTACAGCAGTGGGATTTCATCACTAATATCTTCATCACTAATACCTTTGTGTGCTTA
Organism: Melanodrymia aurantiaca; assembly: GCA_032355825.1. Lineage (NCBI taxonomy): Eukaryota > Metazoa > Mollusca > Gastropoda > Neomphalida > Peltospiridae > Melanodrymia > Melanodrymia aurantiaca. The sequence goes on from JAULBR010083005.1 coordinate 2,832, forward strand.
ACTTGCCATGCACTTGAACCTATTTGGAAGCGGGAGTGGGGGAGGGTGGTAGCGCAGTGAAATATCGTGCCCACCCAGATTCTCCTCAGTTGACCCGTTGGGCTATTTCCAGTTTCAACTGGTCAGTGATCAACGACTGGTCCGTCAAATGCCGTAGTGTGGAAAAGTGCACATTTATAAAAGAGCCCTTGCTGTTATTCGGTAAGAGTAGCCTATGGCGCGGTAATGGGTTTTCAGCTGAGGCCAAGTGTCAATATAACCGTGCGTTTAACATTCAATAACCGGTAAATAATAATCAATGTGCTCCAGTGGTGTTGTCAAACACAGTTTATCTTTGAATCAATTTGGTCCTGCTAGTGTGTAAGATGATTGGCGATATTGTGACACTGGGTCTGCACGTCAGCTCTATCAAGACATTCTTCTTATACAACATACATAGGCCTGCACAGTAACACAAGCTAGGGTACTAATAACTATGTGCAATACTAACATTACATATGCATATACGAGTCTTCAGTTACAAACAAAATTTCAAGAGAAAATTCCCAATTCGTCGAATGTGACACATTAATTGATAGTTATGCGTGCGTGTAAACCATACTGACACTTTTAAACAAATGAATGAAGGATTGTTTTGGATAGCTATTTTAAAAAGTTTAATCGCTTTTCTCTTTTTCCTATTATTGCGCTGGTATCATGTTTTCCCCATAGCCTAACATATTTCCTTTTCCAAAGCTTAAATTATTTCTTATAGCATAAAATCGAATTAAAGTTTGTCTGTTTCTTTATTTGCCTTATAAATAAAAAAGCGCACAACTCTATCATATACAAACTGACATTGCAGCGCTGTTACAAGACAAACTGAATCCACGCGTGTATCATTTGTCAATGTTTGACGATGACTTTTTCCCTCAGATGCTTATACTTTGTTTTGCTATCAATACTTTATGCAAAGCGTCGCTACATGCGATGCAGAATAAATCACTACAAAACATCACTCTTTTGGTCAAGACTGAACACCCAAGTTCAATTTTGTATCGACTTTAAGAAAGCGACTTGACAGGCGTGCGCATGGCAACAGTCAACTTGACGTCTTCTTGTTGGCAGATGTCAAAGTATTCCCGTACAAGTCTAATTACCCGCTGAGGTATTGTCAAACAGGCGGGCAAGATGTGCAATCACTGACAAACAAATCAACACATTCAACACAATATTAGCACAAAAATCAAACTATAATAGCAGTGATTTGTCTATAATTTTAATCAACTCAGACTGAAGTCCTGATCTAATAATGCTTATTAGTGACGCCGGAGACCACTAGCGACGCAGTGTGATGGAATATGTCCATATACATCGTGCGATCTCTGATTTACTTGGTGTTAATATTCGCGTTTCAGCCTCCTTCTTCCCGTCATATCACTGCGCGCTAATCACTGTTATCAAACTCTTCACAGCGACCAGTTCCACCTGAGCACATGCTGGTGTTTTATACGTTTTCTCAAATATGCCCTGATTTCCGTCTTAGAGCAGGCATGAAAATCGATATCATGTTCTAATTACACGTGCGTAGTACAGAGCACAGCGCAAGTCATTACCTTGCCCACCGTGTCGATATGCAGTACTTTATTCCATATTTACAGTATTAATTAATCATTGTCACCACCGTCTGGAAAATGACTTGTTGGCTGTGCATTGTCCGCCTGAGGTGGTAATTGTCGCAGGATCAATTCCCCTCGTCGGTAGGCACGTTATGGTTTATCTCGTTCCATCCAGTACTCTCACAACCTTCACGACTGTTGTATCCAAGGCCGTGGTATGCACTGTCTGGTGTATTGCAAAGTACATCACGAAATACAATTGATCGAAAAGGTAGTGTAGCCCATGTCTGGTGGCAGGTTTCTTCAGGGGTGGGCGTGTGGAATTACTCTAGAGCTATGTTTCACTCCTACATGTACGTGCTGCTCATTAGGCAAACATTCATTGTCTTCCCAGACTAAAACGAATACCAATTCGCCGGTTAATTAAATATCTGTATTTTATTAAACCGATATGGGAGAGGATGATGATGATGCCCATTACAATATGTATAGACGTGAAAACCCTGGTTAGCTGGAAAAACAAGCTGCAGCATATGATATCAGCAATAGACCATGGTGTTGTGATGCTAGAAGTATGAATGAATATTGTCAGCATTATGGGTATAGTTGCTTGGAAAACTCTTTGCCCACAAACGGGGACTTTCTTCATAATTGTACCTATAATAATGGATCAATCCTCATCCTAAAATGTGTTCTAGATTCGCCATTTGCGCTATTTCGTGTGATGACTAACGTTTAATACATGAAGGTAACACATCTGAAGTCTCGAACACGTTAAATAAAGCAATCTAAATGATACAGACGCACATTACAACGCTCACGCCTGATAGACACGTGTTGGTATATTAAGACAAATCTGTACGTACACTAGTCCACTCTGCTTCACTGACTCCTGATTCTCTCAAAGACTGGTGCTGTACTTTGGTGCATGAACCAAACCGCCACGTGCACCGGCTGTAATGGATTCCCGCCATGGACACCTTTCAAGTTGATGCGCTACTGTTGCACACAATATATACACTCGTTGTCAGTGCGACACATAAGCATTGCTGCTTTGAAGACTTTCACCCTGTCTTATCACATCTAGTGTGTCCAGTGGCAGTCCGCGCTCAACCTGACCAGCGGAAAGACCACCGGCTCTGTGTAAATGGCTAACACGTGTGAGGTGAACACCATCCAGTAATGGTATATGAGTGAGTTACGTCAAACACTGACTTGCTACTTTGATGGGCGGTATGCGCGGTGCTGTTATTACACGGGAAGACAGCCTGATGTTCTGCGCCATTACCCGGCACGCGTTCTCTCCCTGCACCATTTACACCTGACCCTATCCGGTGGTGCGCATGACGGCACAATCACGTGATGAACAGAGACAGCTCGTTAATATAACAGAACAAGCATGTTATGTAAACAGATCCTTTGAACTCACACTGGATTAGACATTAATTCTCGTATCATCACTGCTTTCGCGCACTTTTATTAACGTTTCTCAAAAGTGTGTTCGCGCACTTAAATGTAAGAATACTATGAAATTCCGGAAACAAAATGCTACCAGGTCGGTCAGCCTGACTGTATCGTAGTTACCGTTATTGTTATAATATTGACCATCTTGCCAACATCTTGTTTCTCATTTAAATATGTGTTATTTTGTTCTTATGTGCCGTAAGGCATACCGTAAGGAAAATAAATGAATATAATTGAAGCTAGTGATTCGTAAGTACATGCCATGTCTACTTAGTCGCAATATCCCTTCACCTTAGCCTTGTGCAGAGATACACGTTTGGCCATATCGAAGGTTTCTCGTTTAGATTGATATGTGCCAGGACTGAACTAATAACTATTGCAATATGAGACATTATTATATCTCTATTCACTCATATTCTGTTGAAGAGAATAATCAGAAAAGTATGAAATGTGTGACAAATTACAGCGCACCTAGTGGCATCGGAAAGACTAGTTTACAAGCGTTATATTTCAAATAGAAAGTGCCACAATGTGTTTGTATGTCAATTGGACAACACTGTCATGTGCACAACAGACTTGCACCCAGTGACGTTGGGAAGCTCATTAAAGCTGTATTTTGCTGCACACATAACGTGTCAAATTGTGTATTCCATTGACCACAGAATGCAACAACAGCCAGCTTGGCTTACATCGTGGCGGGCCGACCTTCACGTCCTCGGTGTGGATGAGGCCTTGGTGGCAGTTTGCACACACATGTAGCGGCTGCCACAGCAGTGACGTCTGCTTGAAAACATCACCACCTTGATCTGTCAGCAGCGTCTTCGTGAGGCGATCACTTGTGATTTAGACAGGTTGCAGCCCCACGTATTAGTGCGTACCGCGCGATCCGAAACCAGTCCATCGATTGGTGATGTTCTTTGTAATATAAGTGATTTATTTAGCACTTGTTACAGTTTGGAACGCACAAATGAGCGCATGTGTTCATGATCTTAGCAATGTAAGAACACTCTTAGTACAACAATATGGATCTTTTTTTGTTCAAATAGTTGTCAAAAACGCCTGTCATTTGGACTGTAATCTTTATGATTACGGAGTTTCCATTTCATGTTAAAGTCTTGACATTGTACCATTATTTATTAAACTTTATTTTTTATTGTGGTATGATTTAGGGAAATAAAATGTTTCTATTTAAGGTTTATTATGGTTGTTGTATTGTTTGTTAAAATTATTTTTGAATTTAAGGTTTCATTTTATTATAGTATCGTTTATTAAAATCAATAGTTTCAAGTTCGTTACACATAATATCGCTTAATGAAATTAATATCCTACATTGACCTGTTTCCCATAATAAATCATTGAAGACTTAGTGGCTTGGTTGCTTTTATATTCTGAAGTAGTTTATTATTATTATTATTATTATTATTATTATTATTATTATTTTTATTTTTGTTTTTGTTTTTGTTATTATTATTGTTGTTATTGTTATTGTTGTTGTTGTTCTATTTTTACTTGGAAACAAGGTGAGACATTGATAAAGAATTTGTCCCCGTGTTTGATTTTTCCAAGGAAAATACCAAACTATAAACAAAATGGCTGTGCTTACGACGGGTGAAAACGGAAAAAAAGTGCCATCTTTCCAGTGACCATAACAAAATCACAAACATCTACTAATCATAAGTATCACTATGTTTTTAACACAGTATATATTCTCATTGAGCTCATGGGTATAAATAAGATGTCAATAAACGTACGTATTGGCTTATGGACAACATTTAAGACGTATTCTATTTTAAATCTCATAAGATGAGTTTCCTTTTACAAGTAATGTACAACTTATTGAGCGACTTTGAGAATGTGAGAAGATAGTTGGAGTGAGAAATTACAACACAGCTACGGGTATTCGAATAACACCCAGTTCACATCCATCTCCGTTCTGTTTATACATTCAAGGATTTATTTTTAAATAATTCATACCTTTGCAACTGTCAAAATAAAGGAGAAGTTAGAATGAAGTTAGAAACTGTCGTGAATAAAGCGGCGTGCTCGAGTGTTGACATTGCTTGTGGTCCCCCATGCAGTAAAACACGCACTTCCAGACGTCAAGCAGGCAGCGTACTTGACAATATCGCCCGTGTCACCTTTGTCATCACTACAAAAGACGTCGAAGACTCATTTTTATTTCAGATCCCCCTGGTGATCAAACTCGGGGAGTCTGGGCTGTAAACAGATTAATTACAGTAGCGATGTACACTGCTCACCGTACACCCGGATAAACGTGTCACATTTGTACAGATGACCACGTGGTTAGTGTTTAAAAGAGGGCACGGTTATCCGGAAGTATTTGCCATTGTAATCGAAACTGATATTGTTACTGGCGCGCGTGAAAGGTGTCTAAATACATGTAACTTCTCCAATGTTTATATTCCTTTATGACTTCTTTATATTTAGAAACATCCAGGAAAAGAGTCTTGATGACGTAATAGCGCTTTGGAAATCATGTTTCACTACCAAACCATTGCGTTGTATCTTGTCAAGTCATTGCGTTGTATCTTGTCAAGTCATTGCATTGTATCTTGTCAAACCATTGTATTTTATCTTGTCAAACCATTGCATTGTATCTTGTCAAGCCATTGCATTTTATCTTGTCAAACCATTGCATTTTATATTGTGAAACCATTGCATTGTATCGTGTAAAACCATTGCATTGTATCTTGTCAAACCATTGCATTTTATCTTGTCAAACCATTGCATTTTATCGTGTCAAACCATTGCATTGTATCTTGTCAAACCATTGCATTTTATCGTGTCAAACCATTGCATTGTATCGTGTCGTACAGTGCGTCAATTAGTTACGGGTAAACCAGTGATGCTGCCAGGTGTTCAGTTCCAGAAATGTCCTCAACAGATTACGCATATATATTATACAGTATTAGCGTTTTGTGGCGCAAAGCTCAAAGAAGGACATCAGTTTGGAAGAACATCTGTTTGGATTAATTCCACTATCAGCAATCAGATGACAAAACACACTGACACAATTGTTTTGTTTTGTTTTGTCTTATTTGTTGTATTCTTTTGAGCCTGTATGATAAATTAAAATCATATACGGTATCAGCAGTTGATTTACTTAATCGTCCAAGATCTATAGTATAGGTCATACCTACAGATTGTTAATAGCTGTGACCTGAAGCCTTTAAAGGGTTGTTAATCAACAAACCTATAATGATATTAACAAACAAAACCAAACAAATTAATGAAAATTAATGAATTAATTAGGAATAATACTTACACAATATAAATGTCGCCTGGATTCTCTTGAAGAGTATACACTTGTAAATATTTAATCATTGTGTAACTATAAATATAATGCGTCGAAGTCACATTATAGCCTCTGAACACTGTAGCTGTTTGTTTCCTGGTTGTTTTTATCTTAAAAGTTCATTCATGCACGTATGTTTACGAACTCCTATTATATACAGCTTTACTATGAAGATTTTAGTTTGTCAGGTTTCGTCCTATAATTTTATGGTGTCAAAGCCCAAGTTCAAGTTCTTTATTGTGGTAAGTTTTAAAACTTATCAGTATGCTAAAAACATATAAATGAAGACCATGTGTCGAAATCGCAATGTTCCCCAATGGTTTCTTTAAGTAAACAAACTGTGTCCTGTTTATACGTGGCATGACAACAGCTTTTAATTGAAACGATGCTTGCAGTACTACATGTTGTCAAACAGAACTCGATATTAATGATCACAAAGTGACTAAATTGCAAGAACTGCAGACTAAACTGACATCATTCGTTCTCAGTCCAGATCACAATTGTTAAAACATTTTACTTTCCAATTTGATTTTATTGAAAATAACGTCAACACATTATAATTTATTTATTGGATTTTTACTAATATCAAAATAATTTTATTTGTGGATAGATTGTGCTTAAAGTTATAAAGAGAGACCTCAGTTGAAAAGAAAGCCTAATTTATATAAAACACAAAGCCAGTGTTCCCTGGTTACATGACAACGGTTTCAAACATCCTTGTTCTTTGAATAAACTGTAATTGTTTCAAGCCGCTTGTTCCCAAAGGCGGGGTGGATAAGAGGCGTTCTTCCGCCCCTCGACTCTCTCCCATAGCACCGTGACAGCGGGGGTCGTTCTGTGCAGCGCCAGCAGGGAGTTGTCTCACACACGGCGGGCCCTAGCTGACTTCCAAACCCCGAGGACTCGCGAGACTCTCCAGCGAGCCAGTCTTTAGTAGCGAGATGCGGCACGGCTGGCAATTAATGAACTTAGACGTCTTGGAAAAGGTTGATTTATCAGTTTTATTCAAACTTGTTGAAAAGTGTACAAACCCGCGGCAGATGTGGATGAGATTGTCTCCGCTCCTGCTTTGAAAAGCGCTCGGCAAAGGCTATTCTTGAGACCGACTTTTCCAACATCGCTACAATAGATGTTCTCAAGTGATGTTTGTGTACATTCGGTGTGGTAACTCGTGAGTTGATGCCGCTATTCATGTCGACAACAAAGATGTTTCAATTCCTATCCACAGTTTGTACACAGGGACATAAACACGTTTCACTGATCCTGAAATTAACTTTGTAACTATGAGATGAGAACATTTGTCAACAGTTGGCATCTAACGTTCATGAAAGGACCTCGACAGGGGTGTTTCAATGAACGGAAATTGAATGAATTTATTGTGAATGACGGTGTCAAAACATGCAGTGACTGACAATAGTATTTATGATCGGAGTATGAAGTGAAAATTAATAAGGTGATACAATATGCTGGAGTTTGCTGTTTGGTTGGATTGTAGTATTTGTGAATTGTGTACCTGTAAAAATATTTATAAACATAACAGTGAACTGAACTAAAGTCTTGTTTTCATACTAGCGCCTGGCATTGGGAATTAATTTGCCTCAGGGGGGAACTTTTGTCATGTGAACGAACTTGCCCATGTGAGTAACCGAAAACATAGCTGGATAATTTTCCCTACTCCTTGAGGTGGAGAAAAATATTTTCCAAACTGGGATAAAACGATCTATGTCGGCAAATAAACCACGTACGAAAATATTCCCTATTACACGAAAACATATATTTATCCCAACATCCAATTTACATAATTGTTTTTTTGTTGGTTATTTTTATAAAGGTTATTTATTTGTTGAACTCGGATGACGACACACCGTGCCTGATAATCAGTTGATGCTAGCTAGATCGTCAATCAAAACGGGATACTCCGAAAACGACTTTGAAACTTTGTGTATTTGCCTGCATGTACATGTACCTCACGATACACACTCAACAGGAACACTGTGAAGAAATCCCGAACACAACTTCAGTATCTAGTATACTCAGTTTGAAATACATAAATAGTTGAAGACTCTAAATCCTAAATTTTTTCAAACGCAATTATTTTTTAAACAAATATGAATAATAATATCTGCATTATATAAGCAAATTAAAAATAAACTCTCCACCACCCCACCCATCAGCGAATACCATGTTCCACACAAACTGTTTCTATTGTATTGAAATACTACAGAAAACTGCTCGTGCGTATTAAATAAGTAGAGCCTATACACTATGTTTTTTAAGTTTAGATAACAAACAATTGTTTGGCGTGACAGTATACAAACACAACACATATGGAAACAAACACCATCGCCACCGGAAGTCAACTGTAACTCGAAACTTCGGGATCAATTTCAGATTGGTACATTACTGTACATACGTTTAGCAGATTATGTTCATATTTTCAATTAAATATCAGTCTGTAAGCTAAATATTACTACTCCTTGTAGGTTAATCCCGTGTGGCGTTCTGTGCGAGGCGGCGACACAATGTGACTGGCGGGCAAGCCGATCACTAACGTCCAATACAGTCATGTCTGTCTCCTCGTCTGGTAGTCGTTTCATTGTATTGATAGAATAGCATGGTCCCGTCCCACCGGCCTCCGTAGCGCAGTGGTTAACGCATAGGGCTTAATACTGGTAGGTACTGGGTTCGAATCACATTTGTGGCATATAGGATTTTTAAACCCCCGTACCGGCTCAAACCCAGATCATGTACTGCGCAAGTGTCCACAACTGGTTTAACAACGGGTGTGGTATGTACTGTCCTGTTTAAGGGTAAGTGCATGTATATATAAAAGATCCTTGCTACTTATCAAATATGAGTAGCAGGTTTCCTGCCTCATAAGAACATCAACTTCTGTCCTGGACCATGGCAGACGTGCTTGCTTGAACTTTAATTGGATATAAGCACCTAAATAAGTGTTGCGTTTCTTTGTAAAGTAAAAATCATTTATATGTTATGGTGTGATAATGTTATGGTGTGCTCTTTCTGATCATTTCTCTTGTGTGTCCTTATTTGTACTTGCTTCTCTTGTTACGATTCTCTTCTTTTAAACATAGTTTTGAAAATAGTATACGAATGCTGATATGAATACTGGTTACTCATCTTTTCTCATAGCAGCAATGTGATGTTATCTGCATGATGCTGTCTCTGGATCGTATTGAGATGGAGTTGGAACTGAACTTCAACACTTCAACATGGACGATACACTAGTCTTTGATTGCCTTGCCATTGTTCACAAGATCTACATACGTTCTGGTTTGTGTTCGTCACCTCGTGTAATGCCTCCTTCACGTGTGAACACGGTGCGTTCCAGAATCTATGTAACACGACACAGCGGGGAATCAATCCCCTTGTGACAGTAGACAGCGAGCGGAGATGTAACACGACACAGCGGGGAATCAATCCCCTTGTGACAGTAGACAGCGAGCGGGTACAACGCCACCTGCCCGCATGACGCCCGCTTTACTGTTTTTAATCACTATCAAACTCATTCGAGATATCGTGTAATGACGAAAGCGAAAGAGATAGAACGAAAGTTAATTACCGCAACAAATGTGACAAGACCATTCAAGATTAGACGAAAGGGGTAATTTGTTTTATCAGTAAGTGTGTTTGGGATAAAAATTAATCATTCCATATAGCTTCTGTATTAGAATGACGACAATACAAACGAAACTGAAGTAAATTCAATTTGATATCTGTTTGTTTTAAGTCAGAAGAAATATATACCCTCATTATTATATTTTTCTGTAATTAACAGACCTTGAAGCAGATTGTTCTCTTCAAATTAGGGAAGTTTTCGCGGAACAACATGCTATATTATTGTTTTCTGTTGTTCCCGTGGAGATGTATACTGTACCTCCCCATTTTGCGTTGTCTGTGTTGATATAAGGAATTAAATCCTATTTCTACACTAATCAACCAATATGTATTATTATTGTCACGAAATTCCTGCAAATGCGCAACCCGCAACGCTCTGTAATAAGTAAATTATCTTTCTAATCAATGCGTCAAAAGCAAGCAGCTAATTATAATTAAAGAATAAATGCAGGTTGTGCACTGTTGACAAATGTTCCATCCTTCATTAAGAAACACACATCTCCACATTATTAACTGTTTTAACGGCTATAGGATTGTGCATAAAGTTGCTACAAATATCATTTTCCTCTCTCATTAGTGCAAAATTTGAATGACAATGTTAAAAACATACAAAGATATATGTGAAATGTTGAAGTTTCTAATACATGTACTTTGTTTTTTCTTTTTTTTCCCAAAAGTTTATTCCATGAAATATTGGTATTCAGTTAACACTAACAGGACACATATACCCGTGTACCAACATGGCTTG
>JAULBR010083016.1:0-13590 GCA_032355825.1 Melanodrymia aurantiaca
CATACATACATACATACATACATACATACATACATACATACATACATACATACATACATACATACATACAAACAATTAGCATTAATAATGTTATGTGTACTATGTGACACAATTATTTGTAGTATATATATAATATAGCAATTTATTACTACTTTAGATAGAATGATGAAAACAATTTAATTCTGTAAAATGCATATAAAATATTAGTCTGTTCCAAACATCCATTCGATTACTTTTATGTTTATTATTAATATTTGATTTTTAAAATATCTTTTATTAACATTTTGTAAACTTTCTGTATAAACCAAAGCAAAAATTGTGAAATATTGTGAATAGTATCTGTGTACAATAATTTTTTTAACAAAGTACTTAAATGTAACTTTTATGTATTAATATTTATATACATGTATGCATTGTACTATTCCTGAGTATGCACACATTGAACTTATATGTTTAGCAATGTAATACAATGATTTAATTTTCAAAGTTAAAAAGGTTCTAAAAAAAGAATAATGTATTATAATGTATGATACTTACAGTTATAATCATGATTGACTGATTTCACTGCATCACACCTACAATTTGAAGCATTGTGTGGATTAAAACTGAATACTCATTGATTTGTTTATTTTTAATAAAATACAGGTTTACTTGACAGAAATGTTTTTAAAGTTATGCAAAATGTTCTTTTGGGAAAAATACACATTTTACTGGCACAGCATATTGGGTAAATTATCAGTAAAACAATTAAACATTTTAATATTAAATTTATATAATTTTAATGTTTATCTTTAATTTGATTATTGTAGTTTGACAGGTAATTTTCATTATCACAAGTGAACAGAATATGTATTATAAATACTTATCTGTCGAATTGGTAACAGCAATTTATGCACACAATTTTGCATGTATTTTAACTTTAAATATATATATATTTATTTATTTTCATTACAAAAATTCCAAAATAAACTGGTAAACAAATTATTGAGGCTTGTTGTGCATTCATCTTCATACTATAATGCATAATATAATAATAATTGATCATATGTAATGTAACCAAGAAAACAACACTGGACACTGTAATGAGCATTTGGTTTTGCAGACAAGTTATTCAGTTTGGCATGAGAATCTTGGGCAATGTCATCTTAACCTTTGACTAGTGATGGGAAATGTATGTAGTTTGATGATCGCAAATAATTGTATTGGTTACTCAGTGCATATAGTTAAGAACTAATGTTTCTTTAGTTGAAACTGGCTAAATATATCTGCATGAAGATACACAACACATTTGATGCATTGTGTAAACATCTTTTGATATTTTTGTTAATAAAGTTGATTGATTATTGGAATTGATGGTCGGTGATCTTAATTGATAGATAAATTACAAAATATCGACCAGTATAATCTCTTAGATAAATCTTATAACAGAAGGCCTTAATACATAAACAGCATAGTTCCAGAGGTTCTAGTTAACTGTTTTTTGACTCGGGCGACCAAACAAATACTTTCACCAAGTGAATATTTAAGCATGGCCAGTGAATTTTAAAATCCACTAGCCCTATGGTCAGTGAACATTTTTTTTATTCTAGAAGATTCAATTAAAAAATATTTTCATTTAATAGTCGAACTTAATTAAATATTTGTTTAAATCAAAAGGACATGATTGATCATCATGATGACAAACAACAGAAAGAGTAATGTGTATATCTATAATTTCAGTTATTTGAAATATTTTGTGAGACATATATGTGCATGACTGCATATGCATGAGTCATCCAGAATGTTATACATATTTATCATAGGATACTTTGTTTTGCATTTGCCTAACTGAAAAAATTGTATACTAAAATATTTTATTGCCTTTTTTTTTTAACATTGACTTGTTTTTTTTACCCCATTGCTTCTTATCAATGCTTAAAACTGCAGTGAGATATGTTAGGTTTATATAGACTAAAACAAAATATGAAGTGCAAGATACCAACTTAGTCTGTTGCCAGTTTATTGAAGTGCAAGTTACCAACTTAGTCTGTTGCCAGTTTATTCAGTTTTAATACTTTTAAAACTTGCAAAGTTTATTAAGGTAATATATTTAAATGGAATACGCGTGTAAGAATTAAAAATTGGTATAACCTATAACATTTTTAAGGTAACAGATTTCATTTTACATAGCCCAAATTATGTTTCTATAAACATAGTTACAGATTACAGTCAAGTGACAATACATGTACTTGAAGTGGTTGGATGCATTAATCAGTCATTTATGAAATGCACTCTAGTAATGGGTGCATGCATATTGAAATTTAACGGATTTATTTGCAATACATAGATCAGCAACTTGTTAACAAACTTGGCATGAATGATAAACCGATGCACATGTATGCACGAATTCACGTTGAAATTGGCTAATGAATATTACATGTGTTGTTAATATTATTGTAATTAAAAAACGACATGCCTTTTCCTTAACATGGGATGTTTATCAATAAGGGATTGGTAAAAAAAAAATTGATTTACACTAAACGACATTTGTATGAATGACACACAAACGAAACAATTAATATAAATAAGTTTTGAAATGGAAATTCAATGCTAATGCTCAACAAAGTTTTCTTTGAATCAGTTTTCCAAAAATATGAGGGGTTTTTCAGCAAAACATGTCAAAAGAAGTAAATTTGTACCAAATGTTTTAGTCAAGCTATAAAAACAGCCATTGACTTTAATTTTGATAAATACAGTGCTTTGGGCATTATGTCTTTTAAGAAAACCAAATATAAAGTTACCAAAGTGAGAATTGTGGATAATGTTAAATTGTGGAATTGATAAAGTTTTATTTTATTCTAATGTTACATTTGTCAATATTATTACTGGGGCTAATAATTGTCCATAGTTACATGCTTGCCACAAGTATGAACCAAAAAAGAAAATTATTCTTGTAAATATTTGGAATCATTGTACAATTATGAACATAAACAAGGGATGTCTGTAAATAAACAACCAACTGGTGATCCACGACAGGTCCATCAAAGGTTGTGATGTATGCTGGAAAATGCTGTTAATCGAAAATAAGTAGCCTATGTGGTAATAGGTTTCTTCTGTCACCAAGTGTCCATATCTATAGACATGCATTCAACATCCAATAACCGCTGATTTCTAATCAATGTGTTCCAGTGGTGTCGTTAAACAAACAAACTTTATCTTTTATCTAAAGTTGTAAATATGGGACTCGTAAAAAAAAAAAAAAAAGCTGAAAAAAGGTTCGCATAATATTTCCTCTATAAATGTTTGTTATGGAGACTATTTATCTATGACATTTTTATACAGTAGCCATTTCTGTAATTGTCAGGTTGATTTGTTGGAGGAATACTTATAAATCCCAAAGATACTTGTTAATTTGTAGATACATCTGACTGTCTAGTAATCTTTGCAGTTAAATACTAGATATATCGGTGTTTACTGACATTTTAGTTAGGGAGAACAATGTACAATCAACAACCTGTTCAGAAAGCTAATTCATGGAACTTATTGATCTGCGCCACTGTTAACATTTGAAGGTGCAATTACTGAACTATGTGTAATTTAACAGCTCTGTCGTGGGCTAAATAACAGAAGACCAATAAATATTCAATTTGGCTGTTATTATTCACCATTCACAACACCGGCCTCCGAAGGGTTGTCGTTAACGGATCGCGATTAAGACTGGTAGGTACTGGGGTCGAATCTCTTTTTGTGGCATATGGGATTTTTAATCCCAGTACTGACTCCAACCCAACGTGAGTGCTCCTCAAGGCTCGATTACTATGGGTAGAGTCCCCACTGGGGTAATAAAGGATGCTACAAAATGTAAATTTGTACAGGACCGTATGGAATTAGAATCCATCATTTACCATAGATATATAATATATAATTCTCTCATGGTGGCAGGGTGGGGATATCTCCTGGGTGGAGATCTCCAGCAGTGCATGTTTTTCAAGATATTCCACTACAAATGTTTCCTCATGTTGTACTGGGATAGCTCCTGAGTTGGGGTATTATGTCCTACTATATTTACCCAAGGGGGTATATTTTCAAGGATAGTTTTCCCCCGGAGTGTATATTTTTCAAGATATTCCATTACAAATGTTGCCTTATATTTTAATGCATGAAAGTTTTGTTTTTTTTAATCTGTGGTGATCACATTTCTGCACTCTGCACATTTTTTCTTGGCTACTTGTATTTATTTGATGTCGTCGATGTCTTTATTTTATATTTTGTGTTTGATATTTTCAGTTCATTTCCTTATTCTTTCATTTGCACCTGCATATATAAAGGAAGTCAAGATGTCGTCACTACACGGTATGTATATCCATTCTTTATATTGTTGCACAATAGTTGTTTCATTTCTTCTATTTGCTGGTTTTTTATGCAAAGTCAACTTAAATTGCATATATACATGTAGTATATATAATATATATAATGCTACTAATAAGCAGTTCTAACCTATTTCATAATTTCAAAATTCATAGTGGGGAATATGTACAGCATTAGTACTGAAACATTTAATACATATTAACAGTAGCCCTAGTGAAATATTTAGTGCAACATATTAACGCAAACCACACATGAAACAGTTAGTACAACATATTATCAGTAACAATATATAATTTATAGCATTTAAGTGAAACATTTAATATGACATATTAAAACTAAGACTTGGGGAAAGTATTGATTTGCATTTTTGAGGAACCTTGCACTCCTCTATCTGCTGCTGTTGCCATGTGTATAATGTGCTTTTTCTCATACTTTATTGTGATCATCAACCACAGGCAAAGTGGATTTACAAAATGCCATCTTGTCTCATTTGTCGAACGTCGTTTTGAGTTTCATCATGAGCCGAAAGAGAGAGAGGGAGAGAGAGAGAGCTTATTACAAACTGAGTGGCTGACGGGGATAGAGGAGTTCATTTGTCATAAGGTTTCACACTGTTTGTGTGTGTCCGACTTGTGGAAATCCATTAATCTTATTAAACGTGTTTGTTGTCAAGCAATGCTTCAATGTGGTGTAGATATTGTATCAGGGGACATGGGGTGGTAGACACTGGATAGGATTGCCTATTAATACCCTGAGATGGCTAAATGTGCACACACTTGGCTATAATGCTCTCCACTCGGATAGTCTCATCACAGATGACATTTGAAACCGAAGTCATCATTGTCAGATGGTTAGAATAGGATCAAGCTCTGAATTCCAGTGACGTACTTGGGAGACTCCACAGACAATTTCATTTGCTGCTTCCTCTCTTGACGGTTTTAAACAGTAATATACACTTCAAAAACAGACTTGCACAGCAAACACGTCCTTATCAAACTTTTCAATAATTAAGTATGCTGCAATAGTATTTGATAAGAATGGGATTTTATTACGGAATTATGATTTGATGACATAATGCCCATAAACATATTGGATAAAAGCACACAATTTGTCCCTCATATAATGTTATTTGCTTATAGAAATGAATTGTTCACATCTTGCATGTCATGTCCTATTGGTGTCGGTGTTCCATGTAGACTGTTTTAGATATGCCAAGACTTGCCAGCTCATCAAAGCCGAGGCTAACTAACTTTTAGTTTCCGGTGAATCTCAGTTTATATAAGTAGGGACCAACATTGGTCACAAACAATATCATTTGACACTTGATTCGGAAGAGCGGGAGATAGCTTAGCACAAGAGTGTCCGCCTGATGTTTGATAGGTTGATGGATCGATCCTCCTCAGTGAACCCATTGGGTTATTGTCCTTTCCTATTAGTTATCCATGACTAATCCATCAACGGTCATGGTGTGTGCTTTCTTGTCTGTGGGAAAGTGTCCATGAAAGATCCCTTGCTGTGATTTGGTAAGATCTAATAGTGATAATACATGTATATAGACTCCCTTATCCTTTGCACAACCATTGTCTTGTCATACCAACCACCGTAATCACTTGGCATTCTTATTGCACTACATGGTGTAGAGGTTAAATTGTGGTGGGGGTTGGGGAGTTGTGTGTGAATTAAAACAGTTACTGTTCAGTGCATTTTTGTGCACCATTCGTGACCATTCAGTTATAGCTATGTTTGGGCTTGATCAATGTAATGTTGAGGTTGGTAGTGAACGCTGTTTTGAAAATGTTTCGATACTATGACTAAAGCACTGAGCACTGAACCATCGGGTTTGGAAAATGATAATATCTATCAGACTGAAATTGTTTTTGCAGGTAAACATTGGTCTTAAATCTGCAGTTTTCTTCTGAATATTATAACTCTCAAATGTAATAGCCATTCTGAAACTAATATTTATTTTCTTGACTTGTTTTTAGGTTGCCATAAAAATAATAGACACTCGCAAAATCAAGGAGGAATACCTGAAACACAACCTCCATAGGGAGGCGCGCATTCTTGGGCAGTTACGTCATCCCAACATAATACGTCTCTATGAGACGCTTAAGGTAAGTTAGTTACAAATATATAGATGTGTATTGAAATTCTTGTTGCATCTACAATGGCAATGGAAGTTTTAGTGTAGCATTAAATTTAACCCCATGACCATTTAAAATTGGAATATGTTTTTTTTGTACCTATGCCAGTGTCAATGTCATGGATTCAGACAGCTGATTGGTTGAGCCTTTTTAACCCAATATCAGTTTGATACTAGGGATTCTTTTTAACCCCGTATTAGTAAAGGTGTCCGGGTTGGAGAACCATTTTTAACCCAATCTGGTAGGATATGGTTAGTTTTTTAAAACCATTTTAGTAAAGGTGTCTATGTAGGTGTCGTATATCAGTGAAGATGTATGTGTTGTGGAGTCGTTTTAACTACATTTCAGTGCCACTTAGTTTGGAGATTATTGCCTAACAAAACTAGGCTGTAGACTAGCCGACAAAAATGGATATCAATTCATCAACTTCGTAACTTGGTGGTGAGAGGTTGAAGTTGCCATCAGATTAGGTGGCTAATAAATGTTCCAATTTTGTGCAACAATATAATCTTAATATATTATTTGATCAAGCAAAGATTATGATTCCCTTTTGATAACCCATTTTTGTGAGAAACCTGAATGATTTTCAAAATGTCCGCAGGTGATCACTTGCTCGAAAGTAAACATTACATATATTAAACCACAGTATTGTGAAAGAAATACAGTGCTATGAAATACTTTATTCACTGGTGTCTATTTTTATGAAAACAATTTTCAGTTTTTAATATCGAAAACATGGAAAAATCATGTTTTTTCCAGCTTTTCTAGACTGATCTCAGTCATGGTTAAAGCAACAACATGTTAAAACGGAACCATTAGGAAAAATATGATAAGTATACATGCAGTGCCATTTAATATAATAAATGATATTAAATGGTTATTAAGAAGGCATTTGTCTACACTAACAGCCATCTAACTTCTAAGAGACTGCTTTGACAGCCATGCCACAGACTATTTGAAGGATAAAAATATTAAGTGACTGCTTTAAGAAGTGTGTC
Organism: Melanodrymia aurantiaca; assembly: GCA_032355825.1. Taxonomy (NCBI): domain Eukaryota; kingdom Metazoa; phylum Mollusca; class Gastropoda; order Neomphalida; family Peltospiridae; genus Melanodrymia; species Melanodrymia aurantiaca. Next base: position 7,490 of record JAULBR010083016.1, read on the forward strand.
ACAGACTACCCATATCTGTAAAATATCTCCGAGCACTAAGTAAACACTGTATCACATGGTGCACTCCTTCAAAGTGTGTATGTGAAACCACTTTTTTTAAAAACTTTCCTGGACCGTTCATTGAATAAGTCGTCCGGAGTATATTTTGTGGAGTTTGTTGGGACTGGTGCTGTAATGGAACCATGTCATCGATCAGCTGTATACCGGCAGCAGCATTGTTGCAGTGAAGTACTTCACCGCATTGCCAGACTGGCCGAGCCCATCCATAATGATGTGAGTCATCGCAATATTGAACCATGCTTTCCAGTGACACAAACGAAAGCATCCCAACCAACGGCATCGTTTTTCATTGTCATCTCACCGAACATGCTCAATTTTCATTGGACTTCTCAAGAACATCATCCTCTGGCTTGATATTGGAATTTTTATTGGCGTTTTTCGCTCAAAATGGGGTATCATTTCCTAAGGGGAATTAAAGATCTGACACCGGATTGAAAACATTTATATTGTTTGTTACGAGCATTGGTGCTGCCAGGCTGTGATGTGACGAGATGATAAAAACAAACCATTTTCATGCAGCTTATTTAAATATATAGCATGTACCTTTTTATTCAGCAGTCCGTGCTCTGTAGGAAATTACAATCATGAAAGGTTTTTGTTGTAGATTGCTTCTCAACTATCATTAAATACTGACGTCCATAAAACGAGCATTCTCTTAATACAACCACTGTTTATGAGGCATTGATAATAATGTCTGAGAGAATACTCCAATTATTGATTGATCTCACGTGAAGAACAATTTCATCTGGCTGCGTTGTTGTTTGTCATGGCCTGGCGTGTAGCATGGCAGGAAGAGAACTCTTTGAATGGAGAGCTAATCTTTATGAAGAAAGTAGGCTACAGAAATATTCATGCAAATAAAACCAACATGCGTGTGTGCTAATGAAAACAACAAAATCATTACAAACGACCATAATGTCTTACTATGTACACATTTAAACTGCATTTTGTTTACAATTGTGGTCAGCAATATGTTCCGTTTGTTTAGTCCAGTGGTTAGTACTGGTTCATGTGTAAGAGGAGTAATAACACCAGTTTTGTATGCACATGTGCATACAAAACTGGGAGTATGGTCTTTTCATGTAGAAGCTTTAAACATTGCTGATGACCATTTGTATTAATGATGCTTTTTGTAAATGCAAATTACAACTGAATGATTATTATATTGATTTTATTGTTATATTTTTTTGAAATTTTATTATCCCCCCAAAAAAATGTAATCTTAAGGATGGGGCGATAAACTTACCTTACAAATGATATGTAGCATAAATAGTTATATATATACATGTACACACATATGTACATGATGTCAAACACTAATAATAAAAGTAGGTATCTTAATTAGTGATCATACCACCTTGAGATATATCAGTGAAGGAGGATGTAGCTTATCTAGCTAGAGCAGCTGTCTTAATTTCGATAGGTCGAAGGATTGATCCTCCTCAGTGAACCAGTTAGGCTATTATCTGTGCCAACCAATGATCCATGACTGGTTTATCCAAAGCCGTGGCGTGTTATATCATGCCTATGGGAAGTGCACATGAAAGGCCCCTTGCTGTTAATCAGTAAGAATAGCCTATGTTGTAGTAGCAGGTTTCTTCCAAAACCATGTGTCAACATAACCATGTGATCAATGTATTCTATGTGTTTTCTTAAACAAACAAACTTTATCCAATATTCAATCATTAATTTATCAATATACTTTACTGGTGTCATTAAACAAACAAACTTTATCTTGTTCCACTATACCGGTATAACCATTACTGTATATGTTTGTTTTAGCTATCTCGTTTTAATATACAAGGAATACACTGGCTGTAGGAATTCTCTGTTATAGGATATTAATAATACATTGTAATGGATTGTACAAGACACAGATGGATGCCACACACATTGTCAACCATTTCTTTCTATGCACAGTTTTCTTAAAAACATTAACTTTCCCAGATGTCACGAGAGATGAACACTGAATGTTGTAGCTGACATATCAATTATTGAAGAGTATCCGTTGTTACAATCATATTTAATTTATAGAAATAGTATACAAATGATTATAAACCATGCAGCCTTTTCTAAAGAATGACTAGGGAATTGGGATAGCAGAGGTATTGTGATTTGTGAAGGTTTTATTATTATTTATTTAAAATGACAGATGTCGTCATATACCCAGTAGTATTTTGTTGTATTGTGTTAACTCTGTGTTGCCTTTTGATATAATCAGTATATTGTTGTACCATTACAACAAAGAAGACATACTAACAATGTATATTACAGAAAATAAGTTATACATTCTGTATATTAATATATTTCTAGAAAATCAAGATTGCATAATTTTTGAATATTTGCTCTAAATATTTTCTTTATTTTAAATAATTAAATAACATTTTTTTTAAATTAAACATTTAAAAATTCAAGTCAGTGGTAATAGTTTTGTATACCTACTGACTATTTTACTAACCATAGGAATCTTATGTTATATGTAAGTTGTCTTGAATTAAGATTATTGTATATCAATCACATTAATATATCGACAGTAGTATTCGATAATATAAGAGTGAATCATTTGAACGAGTGTTTACTATTGTCAATAATGGGATAATTATTTTTATAGTTGACAAAAGAAAGTAAAAACAAATTTTTTATTCAACAAGTTTACAACACTAAATCAACCTTACAAATTGAGATATACTGCCAGAAATTTTTAAGGAACCCCAGAAATGGGTTGTAAAAGTATTTAAGAGTAATCCAAGTTAAAAATAAAGAATGAAGTCCTACAGTGTCCCCAAAAAAACATGTAGACATACTAGTATATACTAGTATACATACTAAAACAAAAAATGCTTCATTATAAATCTATTTTGATTTCCTAATGATGTAACCACCAAGTTCTATTTCACAATGATGTCATCAGCTAGACTAAGAGGTATTCCAGTTTAAGCTCTTAAAGTAAAAGAAGTTAATGGATATACAGTTGAATCCCGTTGGCTCGAACACCATCGGTGCTCAAAAAACTGTTCGACCCATCAGGTAGTTCGACCCAAGCATCAGTAACTTAATATAAGGGTTTAATTCGGGACTTCGATCAGGGTTCGAGTGTTACCAGGTATTCGACCCTTCCGCGTTCGAGCCAACGAGATTCTACTGTAGTTTGAAGAAAAATAAACAATTAAAAAACATCTGAAATTAAAATGGGGATATGTATTTCACAATCCACACAAAGTTAGGATCATGGTCGACTCTCTCCCTTCCCTTCTAATCCTAGCATAAAACATTAATCAAATGTGCACCGAAAGGTTTTGCATGAAAGCAATCCGAACACATTGACATTAATTTATGCCTGGTCCCTTATCAGGAATCTGACTTGAGTGAAATTGCAACAGAAATTTAGCAAACCAGCAATATTATTTTGCGATAGCATTTACTGCTTCCACTGCGAATCTCGAAGTCTGGTAATAGAACTTTATATACATGAACTATGTTGCAGCAGAATTCTGACACGAATCAGTGGAATGATCTGAATGATATATGCAAATCAATATGTAAAAATCTGTTACAGGATCTATTTATCATGAAATATGTCCGAACATTTTTGTTTGCTGATTTACTCGAGTGAGAGCAGCAAATTGATTATGAATGTTGATTGATGTAAAGCTTAACTGCAAAAATCAGTTTTGATTTTCCTGAAATTTTCTATAGGTGATTTTGATATTCTGTCGATGGTTTTGATTTCTATAGATGATTTTAATATTCTATAGATGATGTGATATTCTATAGATTATGTTGATATTCTATATCCTTTGCTGTTATTTGAAGAAGAGTAGCCTATGTGGCGGCAGCACGTTTCCTCTGTGACGAAGTGTCGATATAACTGTGCCTTTGACATCCAATAACCTCTGATTTATACTCAATGTGTTCCATGGTGTCGTTAAACAAACAAACAAACTCGCTACAAGAGACATACTTTAGACATTGCTAGTAAGACATGCTCTCTGTGTGTACAGTATATTTACTCTACTAGCTATCAGTTTGTCATATCACAGAGGATTAATTTGTATAACAGATTATGCTTGACCTCGGTAATCCCAAGCTTATTTAGCCCCCACAATTTTCATGTGATGGCCTTGCGATATGATCTGTCATCCACAAAAGCACTCCACACAAGACACGTAATTTTGATGACAAAAGAATGTACGCGTTGGTTTTATTAAATTGGAGATTATCTCATATATGGAATGATATAAGAATATTTAGTTTCTATTCATTAAACTGAACGACCAATTCTTTGGTATGTTAAATTAATTTTGTCATTCTGACCTGTAGGGTGGGACACAAATTGGGGAAATTCAAACAAATATCTATTTCGAGTAATTATATAACTGAATGGTCTTCATTAATGTTTGGTCCCCCATTTGTCTCCAGGAATGGGGTGAAGTTTACTGTAGTTATATAGAGAAATGCATTTATATACCAATTTCGTTTTCAACGTCTTCAAAACTACTTGATCAATTCCAAACAAATTTTGCGGGAAAGTTTAAACTGAAATATCTTCAGGACTACTAGACCATCTGGCAGAAAGCTTTTTGACCTATGAGAAACAAAATTGTGAAATTTGTAATTCTTAACCACAAGGGCCTGAGGTGCTCTTACAATGGAAATGAGTGAAACTATATCGGTACCATAATGGGTGTCATTTTGTAATTATCCTAATAAGCCAATTGGAGCGGGACGTAGCTCAGAGGTAGAATGTCCGCCTGTGGCGGGATGGATCCTCCACAGCATAAAACATTTTTATGGGCTATTTTCCTTTCCAGCCAGTGAAACACGTATGGTTTATCAAATGCCATGTTGTGTCTATGGAAGAGTGCACATAAAAGACCCCTTGCTGTTTTTTTGGTAAGAGTAGCCCATGCAGCGGAGACGGCGGGGTTTTCCTCTGAGACCATGTGTCAATATAACCATGCATCTGACATTCAATAACTGCTGATTTATAATCGATGTGTTTCTAGTGGCGTCGTTAAATAAAACAAACTTTACTTTTACTTTTCAAAAACAATCACACAAAAAACCCTGTGTAAAATGTTTGTAAACACGCTATTTTTACTGGTATTTTTACATCGCATAATCGACAAAAATGACGGCGCATGGGGATTTGAATGAATTTGTCAATCGCGAAGCGTTGGGATGAGTGACAGACAAAATGAATGTTGATGGATGAGGTGGAAACAAAAGTAAGGACGAGAGTGTGAATATAAACATTGGTGAACCAACGCCAAATATGTACGATTGCGGAACCACAAAACTTCCCGGGAAATGCAAATATTTTTGCCAAAAAACAAACAATAATAAAACCACAAAATAATATTTATTGTTTAAAGGGGCAGTCTCATTGTTACAAAATGGCGGGTCCCACCAATTTTTTAAATACTATTTATTTTACAAGCGTAAAGAATATACTTTCAGCTATATGCAAGCAAATTTTTACAATAAAATATGGCCATTTACTATTAGAACATATGGGGAGACACTAACGATCCCCACCGCCAAATAGTAAGAATGTCAACAATAACAATGTGGATCACGTGAATATGGTGGCCCAATGCCCATGGCCAGTGTTTTTCTGACTCGGGGCCACTAAACAAATACTTTTATCAAGTGAATATTTAAGCACGGCCAGCGAATTTTAAAATCCACTGACCCTATGTCCAGTGAATTTATTTTTAATTCTAGAAGACCTGAAACTGATGTACCGGCTGTATCTGATTTTTTCCAAAATTAATCCAGTACAGAGGGGAAATAACTCAAAAATTAATTCAGTAGTCTAAAGGTTAATACCATTTATATAAATGAGAATATTAAAAATGGCATCTAGCAAGTGAAAGTGAGCTAAATGTAGATACCATTTCTAATGTACAAGTTCATAAAAATGGTATTGAAATGAAAGGAGTTTAGTATTTTATTTATTACGTATGCAGACCTGTCAACCTTGAACCCTGGCATAAAAGGAGACAGGGCCCCAAAAAACAGGAGATTAGACCAAAAAA